>VDFB02353493.1:338328744-338371195 GCA_007258455.2 Sequoia sempervirens
CAAAATTAGAAACCAGCCCATAAATAGAGCTCTCTTTAGTTTGGAGCCAAAACAACATTCAAATTTGAGTTTAGGTGGTTTGGCGCCAAAAAATTACAACTTGAAGTTCAAATTTCAAAAGAACATTTGCAATTGTATCTTCTAGAAAGTGTGCCAACTTCCCGGGGCCATAACTTTTGATCCGGGACTCCAATTTGCGAACCGTTCGAACCGTTGGAAAGGTCTCAAAGTCAAGAATGCGCTCAAAACCTGCCACGCCAATTTTACCAAGTTTTAGTGCCGATCCAGGAACTCAAAGTGCCTCAAATCTAACTCAGAAGATTTTCAGGTGCAAATCTGGGAAACTAAAACTATAATATCTTTCAACGCAGGAATAGAAAATGAAAACCGTAAATTGGGAATTTTATTATGACTAAAAGGGTATCCAAAAATGTAAAAACATCTAAAAACTAAGAAACTTGAAATTTAACTATTTTTGGGTGATGCAAGATTGCCCTTACACCACTGGATGCTCCTGCATCACTATCAGAGTTGTGTCCGAAGCTGAATCTAAATGTTGAATTCTTTCAAGGTTTTTGGTTCATTTTTCATCCCAACTTTGACTCCACTTTTCTTTTCTCTCTTCTTCAGTGGTTGTTTTCCCTTTGGTTTGGTGTCCTGTGCCTTTGCTATTTTCTTTTTCAGCCTAGAACATTTTTTCTTTTTATTTTGGTGAACTTGGAACCAGAATAGAAACCAGACTTAGAATTCCTTCCAGGTTTTGTTTTCTATTCCTTTCCCAGTCCTAGTTCCACCTCTTTTGTTTTCTGCCTTGCGCGCCTTTTCTTTTGGTTTGGCGGACTCGGACTCGGAACTGAAACTGAACCCTAAAATTTTAATTAGTTGCTCATTCGTGTTCCATTCCAATCCCGGTTCCACATGTTTGTTCTTTTGCTTTTGTTCCTTTTGTTTTTGTCGAAGGGTATTTTCTCCCCTTTCTTCCTCTCTTCCTTGTCCTTTTCCTTTGCCTTTTTGGGAGTCATCGGAGGCAAGTTCGGAATAGAATCCGAACCTAAAACTTGGAAAAGTTTATGGTTCGAGTTTGGTTCCAGCCCCAGTTCCGCGTTCCCCATTCTTTTTTTTTTATTCTTTTATTTTTGTCATGGGGTGTTTTCCCCCTTTTCCTTTTTCTTCCTTCGTCCGTCTTCGTCATATTTTTTGGATGTTGTCGGAGGTAGGACTAGAACAAAATCTGGACATAAAACTTTAAAAGTTTTTGGGTTGGATTTGGTTCTGATCCCAGTTTGGCCTGGTTCATTTCTTTGTTTTTTCCCTGGTTCTGATCACTTGGTCGGTTGATTGGGTTTTCCCTTTGCATTTTTTTTACTTTAGTGGACACAGATCTGGGATGGGGTCTGGACTAGGAAATGATGGTCGTTCCCATGGCTTGTTCCCATTCTGACTCCGGTCCTAGTTCCAATTTCTTTTTTGCCCTGCCCTCACTAGTTTTGATGGAGGGTATCGTTTCTGGGTCGGATTTGGTTCCGGTCCTGGCTCTGCCAGGTTCGTTTCTTTGGTGTTGTTTCCAGTTCTATTTTGGTTACGCCTCTACCAGAGTTGGGTTTCTTTTGCTAGGCATCTATAAATAATGTACTTTTCATGCTTTGAAGACTAATGGAGGCATCTGTTTTGTAGGATCAAATTATTTATCTGAAGATATCTCTCATGGGATTTCTTGCCGAAGGGTTTAAGTTTGGCATGAGGTCTAGCCGAACAAGAAAAGTTTTTCCAATAGCGGTGAACTTAGCGATGAAGAGGGCAATATCGCTATAAATTTTGCTGCCCGTTGTAACCTCTTATCGATAATGAGAATTCTTGCTGATTTTTTTTGTGGTATCAATATAACTCATGTTGTTCGACATGAGGTCTTGCCGACCATTTTTGTGCTACGCCGATGACTGCTATGAGGTGTAATCACATCGGGGAGACACAATTAGTGTCTCACTGACATGCAATTGCATTCGAAGGACCTTTGACCACCTGAGAGCCTTATGTGGAGTGTGTTCACCCAATCAGAAAAGGCTAAAGGGGGTGGACCAATGACAGTTGGACTGGTTGGCTACCTCCTTGAAGAAGACTGACAAAGTGCAACTGGTGTGGGTTTTCTCTATGAATGATCTGATAGAGTAGCTCAATGAACAATGGTGTCCGGATCTAATGAGAAGTCTGATGCCACCTCCAGAGATTGTCAACATACAGAAAGATCTAGAGCAGGAAGAAGGCCAAAGGAACGAGGAAGAAACCGTGAGTCATAGTGACAGCTGGAGTCTATTGGCAAAATTGTTGATCGGTATTAATGGCAATCTTTTTGAGCATTCAAGGCGGCTCCGATGGAGTTCAAAAATGGAAACAGATGCTAGAAGTAAATACGGTAGCTACAAAAGATCTAAGATCATCCCCGAAGCAATCCTTCACTGAAATGCACAGTAGGGATGTGCATTTAATGCAGAATCAACTTTATTCAAAAGATTTGAGGGCCAACCATCTTGCAACTGACAGATATTTTGTAAACCCTAAAAATGGGAGACAATGCATTCCTTTTGGTACACTCTATATATATGGCATTCTTGCCTCTTAGAAGGGGTTAGAAGTTGTTCCAAGGAATAGAAACAGTTAGAGGAGGTAATAGACCAGACTGGTCTAGAGATAGATTGTCAAGAGTACAAATTTTCTGAAGGATAGAAGAGACAGAGCTACATCCTGGTTCTTGTAATTGGAGCTTCTTTGTCTTCTTAGTTAGGAGTTAGATTCACCATAGAACTAATGTATCCCTCAAGTTTTCTTAGTCTAGATGGAAACAATCTGAAGACATAGGTTTTTTGTAAACTGGTAATTGTGCCAGATTTGTAAATGTTGCTTATCTATTTTACCAACAGTAGGAGCAACCAGACTCGAATCTACTTCATATTGTGTTCCAGAATGGTATTTATCTTGATTTAATCATTTGATTTTGAAAGCTTTTCAAGGAATGAAATCTTATTTTGTGTTTTTTTTAAATGGTAACTTATAATCAGTTATTGAAATCAGCACTGTGAATGAAAGCAACTGTGTGTTAATCACAAGTTAATTTTGTTCTTCAGTTTTACTTAGCAATTCCTTGAAAGGTAACAAGTCTAGTTAAGTTAGATGAATTATCATTCTTTTCAGTACCAAAACCTTGATCTATCTTTTTATGTTTCTTTAAAACCCTAGTTAAAATAGGTTTAAATTCATGCTTGATCTTAGAACAATCCAAAAGCTTAACACCAGCAGACCCCTTGAACATTATAGTTCACATCAACCACTGAGTGAAATCAGCACAGTTGAGAACCAACTACAAAGACCTTGGGAGCTAAGATATCCATGTGTTATTCTTTCTCTTTCAGGAGAGCAGGATAGTGATATTCTGTTTAACTGTTGTTGTGCCATTTGCCTCATCAACAACATGAAATTAAGAGAAAATACTCTACACGAAAAAATCGATAGAAAAATGAGGTAGTAGAAAGAAAGAGCAGAGTAGTAAAGGACATGACTAGAACAATGTTGAATGAGGCCAAGTTAGAAGATATTTTTTGGAGAGAAGCCATTCATACTATAGTCTATATTCTAAATAGGGTTCAAATTAGATCAAATAGTGATAGTACTCCCTATAAACTATGGTATGGTAAGCATGCATCAATCAATTACTTTAAAGTATTTGGTAGCAAATGTTGCATTAAGAGAGAAGAAGAGAACTAGTTCAGGAGCACGTGGGCGAACAAGCAACTAGCACCAACCAAAAAAATAATTTGGTTTGCTTTCAAATTTGGTTTTGTTCATGTTTGGTTTCTCTCTTTCTGATTAGTTCCTAAACCTCTTAAATTTTTTAGATGTGGAGGAAAAAATATTTTAAACAAATGTAATTGGCTAGTATAAAGCCAATCTCCATTACCTTTTTGTCAGTATCTACATGAATTAAATATGATGGAACAAAGAATCAACATTAATCAATGGATATATGGTATAGTTTGGTATCATTTGGCAATGTAGCATGTGTGATAATTGATAAAATCAATTACACCAAGAATTGTACCATTTAAAAAAATGAAAATTGGAAATTGGAAATTAAAATTCAGAATGTGGAAAGGTACAAGCACCTTTGGAAGTTATTATTGTTATGGGAATATGAATCAAATTGAAAATGGGGTAGAAGAAAGACATTTTATATTTTTGTTTACAATGTAGATTTAAGACACAACAAAAGGATATGCATAATGGGAGAAGAGAGGGGCGATAAATTTTGGAAAGTCCAATATAATTAATGAAAATGTCGATAAAATTTTAATTTGGAATTTTGAAATGAAAGGACACCTTTTCATCTTTGAATAAATGATATGGATCAATGAAACAGAGGTGGGAAAACTTTGAAAAGGCTAATAAACTTATAAAAGGGGGGCTTTGAGCTAATGGTGGGGTAGTTGTTGTGAAGGAAAGTGCACAATTGTTAAGGTAAGGAAGGGTTGTGCATAGGAGAAGGAAGTCGACCTCACAAAGAGCCTGAATGGAATGAAAGGACTAGTTTTAAAAGGTGTAGATTTCAATATCAAATAAGGAGGTGTCAAAGTGAGATAAAGGTGTGTGGAAAAGAGCCCAAGGGGGCTGCGGTACAGAGCAAGAGAAGGTGGATCATAAGGCAGCACTAGAGAGGTGAGAAAGTGCATGGAAGCAAGTGCTAAGTGAATAGCATGAGAATTTAATCTTAAGGAGAGTGTTGTGTGAATCAGTGGATACCTATAAGGTGAAGGGTGCTGCTCTGGATTAGAGAAAATTGGATATCATCTAAAGCTTAGATTGTAGAAGGAAATGTAATTGAATTAATAAAATCTTTTGTTTTCTTACAATTTGTGTTTTATTAGTTGTCAAATTCGAGTAGAGTTGTGCTTGTGAAGGATTTTTTTTTTGTGTTTGATTTGGTTTGTAGAAGGGAGTACCCTCTTGCATCAATTAGTACCAAATCAAGAGGTTCTAATTGCATAGGAAGAGAGCCAAATGTGATACAACCTATGCCAGAACTTGCAAGTGGAGAGTGATGAGCGATAGAGAAGAGCTCATGTGAGAACTATTGGAGGTTTGTGAAGTCTTGAATAGTTGGGAGATGAAGAGCCATGAAGAATCACAGAATGTGAAGAGTGTGATGTAGATTGCAAAAGATTGTAGCAAGTTATATGGGGATATTTTTGAGAAAGGAGCCCATCATATGGGATGGATGGAGGAAATACCAAAAGAGGAATATCTCCTTGATGATGGTTGATATAACCATGAAAATGGATAGATTGGAAGTAAGGAAATGTGAACAATTGGTTAAGCATGATGAAAATAAGTATGAGGTTGGAGTGAAGACATTCCATGAGGAATGAAGGAAGAAAAAAGGTGAAAATGAATAGGTGAGAAGTGAAGAAGTGGAATTGGATGTAGCGCTAATTGAGGAAGAAAATAATGAAGTGAGTAGTGAAGAGGTTGCAACAAATTGAGAGGTTGAAGATGGTTTGTTGGCACAAATATTAGTGATAGAGATTGAGTGGTCTTAGAATATCATAGTGAATAAAGGAGAGAAATGCGTTGCAACAGTTGAATACAACATTGTAGAGGAAGATGTTACAACAACAAAGAAGGATGAGGTATTTTCTAAAATTTGTGAATTCAGTCATGATTTTTGTTTATCTTCAATTATGAGAGGAGAAATTGAAGATTATGATGAGGGGGAAATAGAAGAGGATATAGAAATATTTAATTTCCATAAAGTTGATCATATCATCTTGTGTGTGGATGAGTGGATAGGAAGATTTTTGTGGAGGTGGGTCTGAGCCCACAAAAGAGAAGAGGAGTGTGAAAATAATTTGGCAGAGGAGGTTGGAATTTGGTGGAAATGAATCCATGAGGAGAAAAGGGAAGAAGATTTTGTGTGGCTGGAGGGAGGTGGTGCATGTTCCAGCACGATGCCAGAAAAGGCGGAAGAAAAAATGATTTTTAGCACTTGGACAATGAAGGAGTTTGTTACAGGTTGATGGAAGGCTAGAAGAGTAGTGCAACTACTCCACTCCACTATTGTGAGCTTATCCTCACAATATTTCTACCCGCATGTTTGGTGCAGGAGCATACAGGCAGACAAGTAATTGGTACCAACATAAAACATTGTTTGGTTTTCTTTCAATTTTGGTTTCTCTCTTTCTAATTGGTGCCTAAATATCTTAAATTTTTGACACATGGAGGAAAAACTCTTTTACAAAAATGTAATTGGCTGGTGTAAATCCAATATCCACTACCTTTTTGTCAGTATTTGAATGACTTGAATATGATGGAATGAATCATCAACAATCATCAATCCGTGGATGGTATAGTTTAGTATCCTTTGATAGTGTAGCATGTGTGATAATTGATCAATTTGAATTCACTAGGAATCGTACCTTTTAAAAAAATGACATTTTCAATATTTGAAATTGGAAGTTAAAATTCGTAATGTGGAAAGGCACAAGAACCTTTGGAAGCTATTCTTATTATGAGAATATGAATCAAATTGAAAATGGGGTAGAAGAAAGACATTTTATTTTTTTGTTTACAATTCAAATTTAAGACACAAAAAAAGGTTACACATAATGGGAGAAGAGAGGGTTGATAAAGTTTGGAAAGGCCAATATAATTAATGAAAAGGATGATAAAATTCTAATATGGGATTTTGAAATGAAAGGACATCTTTTCATCTTCAAATAAATGATATGGATTGATGAAAAAGAGGTCAGGTGACTTTGAAAATGTTGATAGACTCATAGAAGGGGGGATTCAAGCTAATGGTGGGGTAGTTGTAGTGAAGGGAAGTGCACAACTATTAAGGAAAGGAAGGGTGTGCATTGGAGAAGATATTCAACCTCACAAAGAGCCCAAATGGAAAGAGAGGACTAGTTTTAAAAGGTTTACATTTAATAATTAGATAAAGAGGAAATAAGGTGAGATAAAGGTGCATGAAAGAGAGCCCAAGGGGGTTGTGGTATAGAGAAAGAGAAGGTGGCTCATAAGGTAGTGCTGGAGAGGTGAGAAGGTGCATGGAAGCAAGTGTTGAGTGAATAGTGTGAGCATTTAGTCTTAAGGAGAGTGTTGTATGAATCAGTAGATACCTATAGGGTGAAGGGTGCTGATCTGGAACATAGTAGATTGGATATCACTTGAAGCTGAAATTGTAGAAGGAAATTCTATTGAATTAGAAATTGAATTAATAAAATCTTTTTTCTTGCAATTTATGTTTCATTGGTTGTCGAATTCAAGAAGAGTTGTGCCTGTGAAGGATTTTTTTTTTTGGTGTTTGATTTGGTTTACAGATGGGAGTACCCTCTTGCATCAACAACTTGGGAAGGTTTGACTCTAGATGTGATGAAGGAATATTTCTCAAATTTTCCACTCAAAGCAAAGCTTACAAGTGCTACAACAAGAGGTTGCACAAGATTGTGGAAATCATCAATTTCAAGATTGATGCGAACATTAAATATGTTAAATTTGATGAGAATAACTTTGAAGAGGACTTAGATTATGAAGAAGAAGACACTACAAATAAAGAAGAAGAATTTGAAGAAGTTGAAGCACTTACAAAATATGTGCAAAAGGATCTCCCTACAAATCAGATTATTGGTGATAAGAATGAAGGTGTTTATATAAGGAGAATGTTAGCAAGAGACACTCTACATATTTTCAGGTGTTTTCATTGATGGCAACTCTTGTCAGCTAGTGGATCCACACGTCATCATTTACTCATATCTTCAGACAAATTGAAGATTAGTAGTTATCTGGTAGAACATAGCATCCGATAGTTTTGTGTTCTTCAATTCATATGTAGATTTCTTGTTAATATTTTGTGTTGTGGATCTCAGGGAGTATTATTTGATGCATAATATGTGTTATCTATAAATAGTCATGTCTTGTATAAATTTGGGTGGAAGATAGAAGATTCAATCAACCAATTTTGTGTTTATCAGTGTATGAAGGTCAACTCAGTGAGTATAGTGCATCACAGATATTTAAGGAGTTATTGTTTAAGTATTTTTGTGTTCATACATTTTGTTTTGGGTCCTTACTATGTTGTGGCTGACTCTTGTGGATGCACATTGATTATTATGAATGATTTGAGCCAACAATTTGTGAATATTTCTTATTTTGTTGAGGCTGACTTGAAGTGATTAAATTCTTGGTAGCGGATATATATATGAGATCGATTATATCATTTTGGTGTGTGTTCGATGTGAGTTGATGTATGTTGTGAATTTCAAAAGGTTAGTAGAGTGATTATGCACAATTTCACTTGTGCATTAAGGATTTTTGTGAAGCGAATAAAGGAAGAACAGAGTGAAGTGTATAATCAGTCAAAAGGTCCTGGATTCAATTGTTAGGCCTAACCAAAATTGTAATCAAGTATTTATAGATGCTACTCTATCAGTTCAAATCCTTGGAATTATTCCAAACTTTTTTAAGGCAATGAGCCTTTCTAATTTTGAGTAGTGAGCTCTAGGAAGTGCACTTGAATGCAAGTGCATTCCCATTTGTAATCTTTTCTTTTGAGTATACTCAGAACAATATTGTGGATTGACCTCCACCATGGTTTTTCCCCTAATAGGGTTTCCACATAAAAAATCCTTGTGGTATGGTGTTGTGGTTATTTTTCTTATGTGCATGCATCTTTATCTTGGTTGAATATTGTCAACACTTTTATGATCAGGTTAATAAAGCTAAAAATTTCACAACATTGATTCACCCCCCTCTTAGTGTTTCTTGATTCCAACAATTAGTATCAGAGCTTAGTTCCTCAGAAGAAGTTTAAAAGCTTGGGGAAGATCTTGGAAAGTGTTTCAATGGATTCAAGTAGTCTTCAACAACTTATGGTGGCCCTAGATGATCTTGATTAGGAAAAAGCTGAAGTCTGGGAATTTCAAGCAAATCTCATGAATGTTGAAAGATTCATCAAGTCATTGAAAGATAAAATCAACAAGTCCAGGGAGAAGAGAAGGGAACTTTGTGATCAGATCAAATAGGAAGACAGTAAACACATTATGGATGAACAATTGAGTCAAACTCTAAAAGGAAAGACAAAAGAATGTGAAAAGCTTGCCAGGGATAATGCAATTTAGAAGCATGAGATGGAATCTATCATGATGAGGATGACCAAGGAAATTTTAGACAAGAAGAACAATGAAGAAAAGATTTCCCAATCCCTAAAAGATAAATTTGAAGAATGCAGTTGAGTTACTGATGGATTCATTTAGTTGGAACTAGAGTTAGAACAAACCAAACACAATGAAGAAGAACTTGAAAAGTGCATTGTTGATCTCAAAGATGAACTTGCTACAAAAAATGAGTTTAAGGAAAAGTTCAAGATTAGCTTAGACAATCTTGATGAATTAATTAAAAGTCAGAGGACTGATGGTGACAAGTGAGGTCTTGGATATGAAGAAGGAGAAAGTTCCAGATCTAGACAAGGACAAAGGAAATTTGGACAAAGGAGATTTAGACAAGGAAATCAGATGAACACTAGAAGGTATTTGGTAAGACAACCTAATGCTCAAAAATTTAATGGTGTCTATTATATTTGCAATAAATTTGGTCATATGGTAGCTCAATGCAGAAGTAGAATGAATTCAAATGGTCTATCATTCTTTGGTCAATGCTTTAACTGTAACAAGTATGGTAATAAGTCAAATGAATGTAGAAATGTAATGAACAAAATTTATAGGAATGTTAGATGTTATACATGTGCAATAGATTTGGCCATATTGCTAACCAGTGTAGATCAATAGAAATTCAGTGGAACAACTAGTTTGGACAAAGAAATGTGGTGTGCTACAATTGTAATAAAACTAGTCATATTGCTAGATTCTACAAAAGAGGTGTGGTAAATTAGAGAAGAAACATACAAAATGATGAAAAAGGAAAAGGGAAAGTTTCTACAGATCATATCAAGAAGCAGATGAAGAAAACATGGGTAAAAAAGAGTCCCTCTATTACAGGAAATGAGCCAGCACTAGAATCAACTTTCGGTAATTCTTTTGAAAATTAGGTTAAGGCCTCTGGCCTAGGGGGAACTATCAAGAAAATATTTCAAAACCCCCTTGTACGTGATCGACACCAAAATGTGGATGAGTTCAGTATTTTCATTAATGATCTACTAATGCTATTGAATAATTGGAGAAAGTATCTGTGTTGAATTGAAGGTCTATAGAAGAGTTATCTTTTATAGTATATGGAAATAGGGTATTTGAATGAGATAGAGAAGAAGCATTTATTACAAAAAAAGGTTAGGTGTGCGAATGATAAAAAGTCATTTCTATCCTTCATTTGTCACTTTTCATTTTGAGAAGTTTGAAGAGCTCGGGAGAAAACTTTGGTGAAATTTGGTGAGAATTCAAGTGTGAAGGTGATTCAAAGTACAAACCCTAATTCGGCTAAAAGGTATTTTTCAGGAAAAGTTGTAAACTTGTGAATTTGTAAAAATGGCTACTCCATTGGTAGTTGAAGTCAAGGATAGGCCCCGTCCAAGGTTGAAATGGAATCCTTTCAAGTCTATTGAGACCGAGCCCTTAGGAGCATTTTTGTCTATTTCGTACAACGTTTTGCACATTGAGGATATTAGGGCATATGTTCATGCTAATATTGAAGAGTTAGGAAGCTCACAGTTGCTAAATTTTTATTCCAATCACATTGTTGGGGAAGATCTCTTTGTCTAGCCTGAATTCAAAACCCCAGAAGAGAAGAAATTCATGCAAATTGTGAAATTCCCTATATTTGATGAATGGGAATGGGTTTGGTACATCTTGAGTCAAGTTCATGCAGAATTCATGTGGTTAAATCAACCCTTCAAGAATACAAAAGAAACTATAAGTGTTGTTACAGGTCTTAATTCCTCAAGTGGATTGTCAATTTTGAATTCTATGAAGAATCAAATTTTCACGGATGCAATTGGTTTTGTATATCATAAAAGAGCAATGGCAATTGATGGAATCATTAATGTGGGTGTGAAATTTTCTTTAATGATTATTGGATATAAGATATATCACTCCAGTAGAGAAAATTTTGTATCTAGTGCAACCATATATGTAGCCTATCAAATGGTAAATGAGAATGCAAAGTATGATTTTGTGAATTGCTTCGAAATCAGCTGATGGAAAATATTGGTAAGATAAAGAAAGACAAGAAAAATTCTTTTAAATACGGTAATTTTTTGCCATGTCTATTATTTTATTTCATGGATGAAGTACCCAGTGTTGGAAAAGTGCATTGGAAAAGTGACAACCTTGTTGTTGTTTAGATTAGAGACATGTTATTCAGCCTTGGTGATTTTCAAACTAGGAAAACTCCAATTTGGGGATATTTCAAGAAATTTTAGAAGGTAATACAAGCCAAGGAAAGAATTCCCACTTCTATTATGGAGAAGTATAAGGATACAATCTATTTTATTATGGATATTGATCAGTGCTTGATGGAAGCAACAAAACCCAAAACCGTTTGGATTATGCCTATGGGATATTAAGTTGAGGAGAGAATCTTGGAGCTATATTCTTAACATCTATTGAGTAAGCCTTTGGATTCTTCTAAAGAAAGGTTTGGCACATATGTAGAGAAAATTATGCAAGTCCATGAGTAATTGAAGACACCAATGATTGTCTAAAAAGTAAGAAAAGAAGTGGAAGTCTTTGTAGAAAGTATGGGCATACTTGCAGAAGCTATAAAAGAAGCAAGAAGAAAAAGAGAACAAGCTTAAAGTGAAAAAGGAAAGGAGCCTGCTAAAACTAAATAGTCTGGTAGTTTCCTCTACCTGAACTAGATCAACAAGGAGCTCAACACCCCTATCTGGTCATACAAAGAAGTTTTCCCCTACAAAAGCTCAAGTTAAGGCTTCCGGTAAAAGGAAGAAGGATAAGAGCACAAGAGTGTATGAATTTGTTGAAGAAGATGAAGAGACATAGTTTGATGAAGAAGTTAGAGAAATACATCATATGAGCACCCCTGCTACAACTACATTCAATCCCTCTGGTGATGAGGAGAAAGCTAAGAAGAAGATGAAGCCTGAAAAATCTGGTATGTTAGTAGAGGAAGTTGAAAGAGGTATAATTAAGGATGGAAATATTAACCCTCTGTGTGAAGTGTATGGTTATTTTGACACTGTTGGTTAAAGAGTCCTTGAGGAAGCTACAATACAATATTTGAACAATTTTAATCACTCTTGTTGAGATAATGGCATAGTTTCCTAAACAATTGTATGAAATTTTGGAGATGAGAAGAGTTAGTGCCAAAACTAGAGAAGAGTAGTTAAGAGAATGAGTTCTTGCAAATCTATGTTTGGTAATGCCTATAGAGGAGATGAAGGTAATTCTAAAAGAAGCAAAAAGATATTTCAAGAGCATGACAAGAATAAACAAGCTTATGTTGGCTAAAACTGAATAAGTTGAAAAAGAAACTGGAGGTATTTTGAAGAAAGTTCTATTGAAGAATAGAATTGATGTTGTTTTTTATGAAGAACATGTGGATGACATTTCATCTAGTCTGGTTAATGAATAAATTATAGTTGAGGACACTCAAATTTCTCCTGAGGTACATGATTCAAAAGAACCTATGGAGACTGAAGCCCCTAAAATTGTGTCGGTTGAAGAGAAGGGGATACCAGTTGAAGATGTTGAAGTTGCAAATGACAAGCAAAAATTTGTGGCTAAGGAAACAATGCTCAAGGAAGAGAAGGTTGAAGTTAAGGGAGTTACAGTAGAAGCAAGAGACACTACAGAGGCAGTGATGAATTTTTTGGAAGAGAAAAAGGAATAATTTGATTTTGAGTTGGGAGATGCCCCTATTCATTTGTCCACTTTGTCCCCAATCTAGAAAATGAAAGTTGCATCATTTGCACAAGTTAAGGCTAGTGAAGAAATTTTGAAGTCTTGCATTGAGGACAGTGAGTTATTGAATCTTGCATTCGGCATTCTAGAGAAGATGATGCCTACACATGTTAAAGATCCATCTGGTTCCTCCTTCGGTGAGGTGAAGAAACTTATCAATTTGCTAAGTACTCATTTTAGGTCACTTGAGAGGTCAGCCTTAGTTAAAGTTCAAAAGGAGTTTGATGCCAAAAAGTTTAGTAGATTGAAAGGATTGATAGCTAATGATAAATCATTGTTAGCTACCTGTGTGAAAAATGTTCAAAGTACATTATTAGAAGGTTGAAAGATTCATAAGTTTTGTTTGTCTCTATCCAAGCTTATTGAGGTAAATGAGGTCAAAGATTATGAAAAGGAGTTAGTTGTTATTCTGATGCTTTTGATCCATTAACTATTTCTATTAGTGAGCAAGAAGGTCAAGTTGTATCTTTACTTGAAAAAATAAAGAGCTTGAAGCATGAGAATGATAGAGTTGTGGAAAGAGCTAGTGAACTCAGAGGAATAATTGGTCCAAAGATGGATACCATGTTGAATACTTTGAAAGAAGCACAAGATGCTATGGTGGTCAATGATCCAGTGAGTCTTGAATCTATAGAAGTGTAATCCTATTTACTCTATGGTCACATAACTATGCTAGAAATCCTTAAGAAGTGTTGGGACACAAGCCTGAACTTGTTAAAGGAAAATTTTGTAGACATTTTCAAGTTTGTATAAGTCATTTGAAACAAATTTTGTACATATGCAGTTTTAAATTCTTTGTTTGTAGAAGTCATGTATGTGGATTCCCCATATTTTCCATTGATGTCAAAGGGGGAGAATAGATCAGTGAAAAATGTGTATTCATCTAAGGGTGAGTTGTAGTTTTGACCTATGGATAAAGATCCTTTTGGAGTTTAGGTTGGCAGTTTATTTTTGTTGGTACTAATCTGACACTTAGTCATTTTTCACTAAGTGTTGCCATCAATGCCAAAGGGGGAGATTGTTGGAAAGAGACACTACACATATTTTCAGGTGTTTTCATTGATGGCAACCCTTGTCAGCTATTGGATCCACACATCATCATTTACTCATACAGGTAGACAGATTGAATATCACTAGTTATCTGTTTGGGTAGAACAGATCATCTGGTAGTTTTGTGTTCTTCAATTCATTTGCAGATTTCTTATTAATATTTTCTATTGTGGATCTCAAGGAGTATTGTTTGATGTATAATATGTGTTATCCATAAATCTTCATGCCTCGTATCAATTTGGGTGGAAGATAGAAGGTCCAGTAAACCAATTTGTTGTTTATCAGTGTATGAAGGCTGACTCAGTGAATAAAGTGCATCGCGGATATTTAAGGAGTTATTGTTTAAGTATTTTTGTGTTCGTACATTTTTCTTTGGGTCCTTACTATGTTATTGCCAACTCTTGTGAATGCGCATTGATTATTATGAATGATTTGAGCCAACAATTTTTGAATATTTCTTATTTTGTTGAGGCCGACTTGAAGTGATTAAATTCTTGGTAGTGGATATATATGAGATCGATTATATCATTTTGGTGTGTGTTCGATGTGATTTGATGTATGTTGTGAATGTAAGAAGGTTAGTAGAGCGATTATGCACAGTTTTACTTGTACATTAAGGATTTTTGTGAAGCGAATAAAGGCAAAGCAGAGCGAAGTGCAGAATTAGTCAGAAGGTCCTAAATTTGATTTTTGAGCCTAATTGGAATTGTAATCAAGCATTTGTAGATCCTACTCTATTAGTTGAAATCCTTGGAAGTATTCCAAAATTTTGTAAGGCAATGAGCCTTTCTGATTTTGAGCAGTGAGCTCTAGGAAGTGTGCTTGAATGCAAGTGCATTTCCATTTGTAATCTTTTCTTTTGAGTATACTCAGAAAAATATTGTGGATTGACCTCCACTGTGGTTTTTCCCCTAATAGGGTTTCCATGTAAAAAATCCTTGTGTTATTGTGTTGTGGTTATTTTTCTTATGTGCATGCATCTTTATCTTGGTTGAATGTTATCAACACTTTAATTATCAAATTAATAAAGCTAAAAATTTCATAACACTGATTCACCCCCCCTCTCATTGTTGCTTGATTCCAACAAAGAAGACTTGCAAAGAACAAGCAATAATTAATTTTTTTTCTCTTACTACAAATTGAGCCTAAGAGTTACATTGAGGCCAACAAGGATGAGATCTAGATAAAGTCTATGGAAAAATAGCTAAATCAGATTGAGAAGAACAAGACATGGGAATTAGTTCCTATTCCCTTGAGTAAAAATGTAATAGGTACTAAATGCGGGTTTAGAAATAAACTCAATGAATATGGTGTTTTTGTGATAAGTAAAGAAAAATTTTGTGTAATGGGTATGGACAAGTTGAAGGCATTAATTTTGAAGAAAAATTTGCACCTATTGCAAGAATCGAGGCTATAGTAATGTTTCTTGCATTTTTAGTCTATAAAGGATTTAAAGTCTATCAAATGGACATTAAATATACATTTTTGAATGTAAAAATTAAAGAATAATTCTACATAAAACAACCAAAGGGGTTTCAGCTTTTAGATGAAGAAGATTATGTTTGCAAATTGAGAAAAGAATTGTATGGTCTAAAGAAAAAACATTGAGTATGGTATTCAAGACTAGATCATATCTACAACAACAAGGATTCAAGAAAGGATGTGTAGAAAACAATTTGTATTTCAAATATGATGGTGAGCACATTATTATTTTTCTAGTTTATGTGGATGACATAATATTTGGTGGCAATAATGATAAGATATGTGAAGTATTTTCTACACAAATGCAAGATGAATTTGATATGTCAATGCTAGGAGAGTTATCAATTTTCATTGGTTTACAAATTTTACAAACTATTGATGGGATATTTATATCTCAAACTAAGTATGCTAAGGAAATGCTTAAGAATTTTGGAAAGGAGGATAGTAGACTAGTTACTACCCCCATGATAACTAGTTGTAAGTTGAGTAAGTTAGATGAGTCCCTGGATGCAAATCAGATAATCTACAAGTTAATGATTGGAAGCTTGTTGTATATAATTGAATCAAGGCCAGATATTATGCAAGCAATTTGTATGGTGGAAATATCTTAAGCTGCTCCAAAAGAGTCTTAGGTCAATGCAGTGAAAATAATTTTTAGATATATCAAAAGTATTATTGACTATTCACTATGGTATCCTAACAACAATAATTTCACTTTAATAGCATACATAGATGTTGAATGGGATAGCTATGCAGATGATAAGAAAAGCACTAGTGGTGGTGCATTCTTCCTAGGACACACACTTGTGTCCTGGATGAGAAAGAAGCAAGAGTCAGTACTCTTTCCATAGCAGAAGAAAAATATGTAGCAACAACATCTTGTAATTAGGTTTTATTGATGAAGTAGACACTTAAGGAAAACAAGGTTGAGTACAATGAACCTACTCTATTCTTTGTGATTATTCAAGTGAAATAAACATCTCAAAGAATCTAGTGATGCACTCTATGAAAAAGCACATCTCAATCAAGTATCACTTTATTAGAGATAAGGTTGTAGATAGGGAAGTCAACATGGAATATGTACCCACCAAAGAACAAATTTCTTACATTTTTACAAAGACTCTTCCCAAGGAAAAAATTGAATATTTGAGGAAAAATTTAGGAGTAATTACTCCCACATCATATCACTAAATTTTTGTGATAAGGAATTTATCCATGGGAAGCTTCATTGTCAGTCTATTCATCCTGGGGTATGAAGGAGAGATCATGTTAGGAAAACCTAGTTTACAAATTTCTAATGATTTGATGGTTGATCCACTCTTTTTATTTGAATTTATTGTCAAAGGGGAAGTAGGTGTGTAAGGGATAAACCTTTTCCATTGATGTCAAAGGAGGAGAAAATGAAAATGATTATGCAATTATTTTGAGAAAGGGGGAGAAAGATATGACATAGGGGGAGTTGCTATGTATGTGCACTCATGATATGTTCTATTTTGATTGGTATAGGGAAATTTGAGCATTTGGTTTTTTCATCAATGACAAAGGGGGATATTGTTGGCATATTGTTGTCATTAATGTAAAAATGGGATATTTCATTGGTATCCTATGAGGGAGACTATTGGCATCATTTCATGGAGGTCATAGGATCATATTCTAGAAGATTTGGATGAATATGATTGAAAAGTGAGCATGGTTTGTAAAAGTTGGAATGTTGCTCAGAATGTTGTAAAGTTGTCAAGACATTACAAAGATTGCTTCTAGATATCAAAAGAGAAAAATAAGTCCATATTCATTATGGGTTTTTTAAGAGGATTCATTTGATGCGGTTTGCATGATCAGTGAGGAAGGTATAAGCTCACAAAAGATTTATTTATGTCTATTGTTCCAATTAGGGTTTGCTGATAAACCCTAGGTCTAATAGTCATGGTGTTTCATTATAAATTCTATTTTTGAGTTGACTATTTATGGGAAGTTGCAAGTTGCTTAAGTTATCACTTAAGCCTTTGAGTTCGTTGGCTGACTGGCCCCCTTTCCTAGTAATTACTAGCCTAGAAAATTTTCATCAACTATAATATTTCCTAAGTTGTGTGCTAAATATTTTATCATAGCTTGATCAATGCATGTGATCAAGCTTGTAATATCAATGACCTCCCCTCCATCTTGCAACATGTGTGGTGGGTCCTTGTCTTAATTCCCAATGGTATTGCGGGTTATTGATAGGTGTATAGTGGGACCAGATAAAGTGAGAGGTGATGGAAGTGGATAATGATGTACAATGATAGGTGGCAATGATCAATTACTTAATTTATCAATTCAAATTGGTGTTGTGAATTGATTGGTGATGAAGGTGACAGATGGTGTTAGCCTGCTATCCCTGTTAGAATTAGTCGGCCTGTGTCTTTGCTTTGCAGGATTGTGGGATTATGATGTGTGTCTTGGTGGGACCCTACACTCAGCATGGTTGTTAAGACAAAGATTGATGATGATTATTAAAAGGAATTTTATCCAATGTTGGAATTTTAAAGTTGGGTGATGAATACGGATTGATGGATCATGGTGCAAAAATAGAAAATCAATAAATCAGGTTTAAAATTGAAGATTCTCAATGGCTATGATAGTATGAATGAGGATTTCAACTATAAACTGACTCAATGAATGAAGTTGATTAGTCCAACCACTCTAGCTACTAGTATTTATTGGTGATGGGATGATTAAATCAGTGACACAGATGCGTAGGAAACAAAAAATCATATTTTTATTTGAAACAAAGAATGTGTATTAAATGGAACTGAAACCCTAGCTTTTTAGTGTGATAAAAATAGAAAAATCACTAAATTTGGATAAGGCGTATGTGTGGCTCGATGGATTGGTAGCTTATGAAAGAAGATAAGTAATAATTTCTAGTAGAGGATATGTACAATGTGCAAATATAGAGGTAGCCATTGCAAGTCGATGATGGTACTCAAAAGTGAATAATTATATTTGGCTAACTGTTGTAGTTACAAAGTGATTAGTGTATGCATCAAAAGTGTATTATAAGTTTCTTGAGGAAAATAGAGAATGCACAAAAATAGATACAGTGAAAGAACTATAGAGTGTGTGCATGGCTTCTTGAGGCAGACAGAGAATGCAATAAAATTAAAAGGAGAAGTTTAGGAGTGTAATAGATGAGTAGAACCCAAACAAAAGGTAGATCCTAATTAGGTGCAAAACAAAGTAGGTGTGGAGTAGAGAAGTGAGTTATAAAGGCTACAATAGGGAATTGTGTAGTTGAAAATTGTGTTTCAACATTGAATTGAGTTAAATTGAACAAATTGTAATAAATTGCATTGTAAATCTAATTGGTGGGTGCCATCAGATATTTTGGTAGGTACTTAGATTAGGGAGTTGGTGCTTTCTTGGGGTAGGTGCTCCTAAAACTAGGGGATTGGTGTCTCCTTAGGGTTGGTTGCCTTATACATTGTAGTCAGAAGTTATTAATTGTGAGGCTAAATTAAGACAATAGATCCTAGCAACATTTCTCACTGTGGTTTTTCCCATCTTGGGTTTTCCATGTACATCTTGTGTTATGAGTTGTGCTTGTATAATTACTTCTATACATGTCATGATTTAATCTTGATACATAAAGTTAGGAGGTATTAATATTTTAATTTTAAGTGATCTAATAATTCACCCCCCCTCTCATTAGGTTGTTGACATGTTCTAACAAGAATAAGCCCTGTCAGCCAGATATCCATAAAATACCAAGAAAGCCAACTCAAGAAATAATGTGACACTAAAGTAGTCTATTAGCAATGTGTGCATCACATGTGTATGTTCCTTGAACATTCAAAATAACTTCCATACACTTCTTTCATACTAGCATGCCATCAACAACCATTGTAGATTAAATAGGTACAAAATACCTTATCTAGGAAGTATAGAATGCATAATCATGAGATATACCATTAGCATATCAGCTTGTGGATCACTTCAATAAATGAGATTGGAACTAAGAAACCATATGAATGTTGAGTGTGTTGGAACCTTCAAATTTTGGAAAAATTTGAAGGTGCCATGTCAAAAATTTGCTTAAGTGGCTCATTTTGAAAAATCACTAAATGAAATAAATGTAATTTCAAGAAAAATAACTTTGAAAATGTGTTCATCTAACATGTGTGAGTGTGCACACCAGTTTTCAGCTTCATTCAATCTAATTTAATAAAGTTTCAAAGTGACAAGTTGAAGGGATTTTGAGAAAATCTGTTGTTAGTACAGTGAAAATTTTGTTAAAATGGTCAACTTTGAGGGTAAATATTAAGCAAACGGATGATGATTATAAATAAAATATTGGTTTCTTTGATTCTCTACACCAAAGCCTACCTCCATGCCAATTTTCAGGATGTTTGGACGTCATTTGGTATTTTTCAAAATTAAAACCAAACTGATTTTGCACTAGCATTTCTAGAAAATTCTCACAGAAGGAGCAACTTTGAAAATTAGTAACACATCAAACAAGTGAACTAGAAGGAAATCCTCTGGCATACATGTTTTTCTATCCAAAATGAATTGATCTACAAAGTTATAGCTTCTCAAAATTAGATTTGGTATCT
Organism: Sequoia sempervirens; assembly: GCA_007258455.2. NCBI lineage: Eukaryota > Viridiplantae > Streptophyta > Pinopsida > Cupressales > Cupressaceae > Sequoia > Sequoia sempervirens. Next base: position 338,348,786 of record VDFB02353493.1, read on the forward strand.
CTACAAAATGGCAAGTTGGCATGCTTTACACAAGTGCAGTTTCAGAAAGAGTTTATTGAGCTACTTTAAAAAATAAATATCTTTCAAATCTGATGACTTTGGGACAAAATTTTTTGTAAACACATTCCCCTATCATAACTCAACATATTGGTGAAATTTCATGGCTTTTGGAGATCATCTTATCATTTCTTCAAAGCAATTCCAGAGGCTACCTAACTCATTTTGGTCACTGTGTAGCAAAGAAAAATTTCATTGGAGAGATGGGTTTGAGGTCTCACCAATATCTATAAGAGTGTTTTTTAGTCTCACCGATCTAAAAGAGTGGTTCGTAGTGTTAACGATCTGCAAGAGTAGTTTGAAGTCTCACTGATCGGCAAGAAAAATGCTATCAGAGTGAGATTTTCAAGTTAGCCCGAGCATATATGTCATGCCGATGGAATTTTATTGGCAAGAAATTCACTTTGTCTCACCAATAAAGAAAAAAGAAACATATCAGGGAGACGTGCTATCAGAATGATTTTCAAATTTTTTTTTGACTTCATATGTTATATCGATTGACAAGAGTTGGTTCAAAGTCTCAACAATTGACAAGAGTGGTTTGAAGTCTCACCGATATCTACAAGAATGGTATGAAGTCTCACAGATTAGAAAGACAGGTTTGAGGTCTCACCGATATCTGCAAGATTTGTTTGAGGTCTTGGTGATACAATCTTCCTACAACAATTTGCATAAGAGAGACTCTCTAATATCGATGTAAGATAAAACGTGTCTTCTTGATGTCATATGTTATCCTGATATAGTGAATGCATACGATCATAGCATAAAAAAAATATCAATAAAGTATGACTAGATTGGAAAACAATATTTCACATTTTCACTAAGGAGGTAAATGCAAAGGGAATTTAAAAGTGGGCAATTATTTTACCTAGGAGAGCATAACAGGTAAAATATATAAAGACATTTTACACCAAAGGAGATATGAGAGTGGGTAAACATTTTTGGGTGAAAATGTGAAGATTGATAGGAAAGGAATTGAAGTTTATTGTGAAATAATTTTCATGGGAGACAAAGATAATGAAGATTAAAGTATTTTAATTTGTCGAAGGCAATTAATTAAAATATAATGAAGAGTTGTAGCCGATAGATAGTGAAAGGTCACAACTATTGAAGATATAATGTATATATATATATATATTGGAAAAAATCAAATAAAGAGAGATTATATTTAGGAATTAGAAAAAGGAGAGAATTAGAACAGGGGATGCATATAATGTACAAACCATTTTAAGCAAAGCAATGGAGATAATGTTTTAAATTGGTGAAATCCTTTTTTGGTGTTTAGTTGTTGTGATGTGATTATTGCTATTTTTTATCTGGTTGTCTCTAACTTGAGGTCTTTTAATTATTTAAATCAGTATATCAAGTATATTTCTAATTTATCAAAATGTATTCTCATTTTGTGTGATTTAATGAATTGGTGTCTACAAGTCGGATTTAAATTCTTTTGAATGAATCATAGTGATTTAAGGATTTCTTTTGGATAATTGAAGAAGAACCTGGTAAGGAAATATTCTACCACAATTTATGCAAGTCATAAATTTAGTGATATTTTATGCTAGTCATAGAACCCCATTCTCAAAGTGCCTAGCAACTAGAGTTAATCCAAAAGAGAGAAACACATATCATTCTTGATTTTTGACTCCATTTCTCATGTGGATAAAAGGTACTAATCTATCACACCCCAAAAAATAAATTTCATAAAAACAAAATATACATACAATTTTATTTTTCATACAATAGGAGTAAAAGAAACTAGCAAGCTATCATCTATTGCATTTATGCCATTTTGATAGATTCATCAATTCAATCAAGTCATACAACTATAAATTTGCTTCAATTATAAAGGTGCACCCACCTAGGTCTAGAAAATCCTGAAGAGAAGAAGGTTCAAATTCATTATTTGTCCTTGTACATTAGCCAAAAATGTTGTGAGAGCTTGGAAACCTCTTGTGGTTCAAACCTGCATTTTTGAGACCTAACAAAGTGCACACTCACCAAACTGTAGGAGTAGAGACATAAATCTAGGGAAATTCAGAGCATTTCCCATACCAATCCAAACAACCAACCACACTTCAAACCTTTTTCAATTCACATAACTATCCTTGGTAACACAGGTGACCTAAAAATATAGGAGTGAAATTTCCACATAACACTGACATTAAGTATTAAATTTCAATACTAGAACTACAACAATGGAGGAATGCAAAGCATTCTCTTGAATGGACTTCAATGCAACATTCAGGAGCATAATCACTTAAGAAACTGGTGTAGGCTATACATTTCTTTTAACAACACATACTTCATCTTTGATAAGGCATGACATCTAATCATGAACTTCATCACTTCTTTAGATAAGGCATGCCATCCAACCAAGAACCTCATCACCAATGTTAGTACAAGTTGAATATAACAATGATAACCAATGCCAAGGATTAACCATATTCCAATAATCAATGTTGACATAAATGATAATCACATATAGCAATATTTGACATGAGGGACAATCAAAAAATAGTATTGACACCAAAGATAACAACTATAAACAATCTCCTTAGTGTTGACATTAATGACAGTTCAACTACCACATGAACAAGTGTGTGGACTACTGCCACTAAATTCAAATAGTGAGTGGGGTAGTTCGGCTAATGATCTTTGAAATTATGTGACTCATAAGAAATAACTCAACCCTCTTGCATGAGAACTACCCCCAAACCATCGAGTAATGCATCAATACAAACCAAAAAAGCCACTAGTCAACAACTCATCAGAAACATCAAGAGAGAGCATAAGACATACTATAGACCTTCATCAACATCTCTCCACTAATATTCATGTTTCTAATCCTCATCTTAAAATATCATTATGAAATCAACTCTGCTAATAGTAATAATGCATTATAAGAACATCAATAATTATTCTTTGATAAGCCATGATATCCAACCATGAACTTAATAAATTCTTTTTTGAAAGGCATGACATCCAACTATTAACCTCATCACCAATGTTAGTCCAAGATGAATATAATAATGATAACTAGTGCTAAGGACTAACCATATTCCAATAATTAATGTTGACATAAATAAAAATCACACATAGAAATTTTTGACATAAGGGATAATCAAAAAATAGTATTGACACCAAAGATAGCAACTGCTAACAATCTCCCTAGTGTTGATATCAATGACAACCATTAGTGTTGATATCAATGACAACCATTAGTGTTGACATCAATGAAAACAACTACCAACATGAACAAGTGTGTGGACTACTACCACTAACTTCAAATAGTGAGTGAGGTAGTTTATCTCATGATCCTTGATCTTATGTGACTCATAAGCAATCACTTGACCATATTGCATGAGAGCTACCACTAGACCATCAAGTAATGTATCGGTACAAACAAAAAAATCCACTAGTCAACAAATCCTTAAGAGATTACAATTCTATGACCACACAATTCTTCCCTATCATCTAAAGAGAAGTAATAGGACGTTCCAATCTAGAGAAATATCTCATAAAATTAAGGTAATAACCTACCAAACCCATGAAGCTACAAACCTATGAGATTCTTGAGGGTGTTGGCCAATCCAAAATTGTCTGAATCTTTAAGGGATCCACAAAGATACCCTCACCTTATATAGCATGGCACAAGTATCTCACCTCACTCTAGAATAAATCATACTTTTCAAAGTTGCAATAAAGTTGATGGTTGCACAAACACTAAAGAACCTAATGCAAATGGACCTCATGTTCCTCCACTATCCTTGAACAACTAAGAATATCATCAAGGAAAATAAGGACAAACTAATCTAGATAAGTTACGAACACCCCATTCATCAAACTCGTGAATATAGAAGGTGCATTTTTCATCCCAAATGGAACCACCATGAACTCATAGTGTCCATACAAAGTATGAAATATTTCATTAAATATCAACCTCATGGATATGAAGCTAATGATATCCTAAATTAAGATCAATCTTGGAGAGCACCTTGACACCCCTCATTTGATTAGACAAATTATCAATCCTTGGAAAAGGATATCAATTCCTCACTATCACCTTATTGAATTGTCAATAATCAATATACAAATAAAGACAAAATTCTTCTTCTTCACAATGATAACTAGTGTTTCCCAAGGGGAAAGACTAAGATGAATGTGTCCCTTCTCCAACAAATCTTCCAGCTACAATTGAAGCTCTTTGAGCTTCTAAGTGGTCATGGAAGAATGTACTCGAGATATAGATTCTTCCCTAGGTATGAGCTATACTTGAAATTCTATATCCTACTTAGGTGACATACATAGAATGTCACTTAGAAAAAGCATCTACAAACTCTTGAAGAAGAGGATGGTCATCAAGAGTCACCTCTTGAAACTCACTCTTAGCAAGATCACTCACTGAGATGGTAAACATATGGAATCCCTATTGCATGCTTTGTTTAGCCTACTTATCTAAAACCATGTGAAGAGAAATGGGTCTTTGGACTCCAAGAAGCTCTACTCACTCACCAAGATCATCCACACACTTGAACAACTTATTCCAATAACCAATACATGCCTTAAAAGCCTCCAACCAATCCATACCTAAGAAAATCCCATAAGACCCTAATGATAGGATACATAAGTCTACTACTATAGTGAAGGTTCATAACTCCATCACAACCACACACAAGGGATTCAATTTCCACCTTAGTACTAGTGGGTAACTTAACCTGCCAACTAACACTCTACTTCACTTCCATAAGCCTACATTTCTTCGCAAGGATTGGGGAAAAAATTAATCTAAATCACAAAAATAAAATAAAATAGATACATGAACTCCATATAACACACTTGATGACTTAAAAATGGGGTCTTGATTCTTAGCTTGACAATTAGGGTATGTGCAAGAAGTTGGGTCCACATTCAAGGGAAGTGTCATTTTTCAGCTTTAACACAAATACCCATTCATTTTTTAGAATAGGTACCCATTTTGAAGTGGGTAATTGTTCCAAAAGGTTTAGAACTCACAAGACATGTTTTTTATTTGGATTTAAGGTCAAAAAAGGAATGGTAATACAAGACTTAGACTTAGACCTACAAGTACAAGGTCATGGCAATTTCACGAGAAAAAACAAACTTTGACAATATAGAAAATGAGTTTTTTAAAAATTGTGTTATGAAATTAAAACCCATTATATATGACAATTTCTAGTTTTCAAATATGTCACTTTTTTTATTATTTGATTATTTTTTCTATTTTTTAATTAATTTATGAGGAAACAGGTCCATAAACTTAAAATGTCAGGTTTTCGTACTTGTTTAATAACTTTTAATTTTTTAAATTTCTTGTTAAAAAAATCATATGGCATCAATCTATAAAAAATTATTTACACAATGAAAAAAATAAAATTCAAAAAATGATAAGTTTAGGTCAAGTTATGATGTCTGTACACAAGGGTTATAAAAACCAGAAATTAGGGCCAATAAAAAAATTATAAATAAAAAATATCATGAAAAAATTATATAAAAAATATCCTCATAAATCTTCATTATAATATCTATCTTTCCCAAAAAGGAATTAGAAAAATTATTTTATTTATGTCAAATTATGGTTTATGTACATGTGCATGGTATAGTCCTAAAAAAGTGACTTTTAAAAAGTTGTTTTTATACATGCATATTAAAAATTATTTTGTATCATCTGGGTATTAGAATAAATTACATATTTTAAAACTAGACTCAAAATATTAAATTTCATATTACCGAACTTTTTAAAGATTCAATGTGTAAGTGCTTCAAATTTTAAGTCCAACTAGGAAAAATTCTGAAAATCAAGAAAAACACTTCCACTTTTTGAACATTTTGTGGACCCAACTTCTTGCACCTACCCATTATCCACCATCACAAAAACTCCTTGGGATCTCCCAACATCCCCTATTATGGGATTTGAAACTTCCTACCTCTTACTACCTGTTACTAACCTCTGAGGACAATACTCAACATAATGACCCTATTGGCCATAAGACGAACATGATCCTCTACCCTTTCCTTGAACTACTAATGGTTGTTGAGATTGGTGATAACTCCCTCTAATAGGACTAGGTGGGCTACTCTACACTAGTCAGCTTTGACTAGGGTTCCTCTAATTCCCACTATAGTTCCTAGGTTGATGACCACATAAAATTTTCCCACTATGAGGGTCTTGGGGAGGTTTCTTCTACTAATGATGCTACTAATACTACTACTGAACTAGTCTTGAGGGTGTCGGTAAATACTTATAATACCCTATAGGTTGAGATTAAGAGCCTCATACACTCAATCCTAATCAAGTTACACCTCTAGTCTGAACTCCAATCTATCCTCCAAACCCTCTAGCAAGGTGCTCTTCTCTCAATATTTCCTTCTCCATGATGACCTCCAAGGTCTTGAGATCAAATACCCAAACACCACTACTAATATGAGCATTTAGGACACACAAAATAAATTGAACTAACTTTCCCTAATCCTCAACAGTGCTCACATACTACCTAAGCTCAAAGAAATAATTCCCATACTAATCAACTATAATACCCAACTATCAAAGCTCATGAAACACATCATCATTTCATTGCCTATAGTGATTTGAGAGACAATGTGAATGAAACCTCTCTAAGAATGTCTCTAAAGAGATAGTGGCAATATCTAGATGATTATTTTGATCCTCTTGGTGCCACCAAGTGGAAGTAAACCTTCTTATGTGCATGATGACGCACCAAACTTTGGTATTTTTACCATTAGAATATATCACACGAAACAATGGTCCAAGGCTAATAACTAGTTCTCTACCTTAGTACCCCCAAGTGATCCCTCAGAATTAGGTTGGAAAGCTCAAATAAGATATCTCACATGCCTTGCTAGTATACCATCCACATCCACTACATTATTATCACCTCCACATAGTTGATCCTACTCAACCTCACTCTTTACTCTAGAATTACGAGGGCTCTTAGAGTACTCCCTCAGATAAAACTGTGGTTGCTCCTCCTAAGAAGAATGTGAATGAAATGAATGGGAGACATCCTTATGAGGACCCAATCTAGCTATTAACTCTTGAAGGAGATCAATAACCTAAGGAAAACCAAGAGGATTAATTGATGGATCTACTTGCAATTTCTAGTTTTTCTCCTCTCTCTCATTCTCACGTGGAACACAAAGCCTTGGAACCATCCTTTGGATGAAATGAGTTACATCGGTTAGGACATATATAAGTCTATATCTAAATCCATACTAAGGTATAATTACGTAAGGTTGAACATCATAATTATATAATCCATATTTGATAAGCACATATTAAATATATTGATCAAACAAATCACTTACAAGTAAGCACCTAAGCTAGAGCTCATAGCATATGAATGTGGCATCTAATACTAGATATAATTCCATGCTATGGAACTCATGGGACATTATCTTGAAAAAATGGAATATATTTTTGAAGTACACGATATAAACATTTAAGAACATTAGTGCAACTACGCACATTAGGTCTACATATGATGTCCCATTGCAATGCAATGTCACACAAGAAAAAGAATAACAAACCACACATCCTTGACCTATTAAGAATGTTGGGAACACTTAAAATATTAATTATGAAGGATTCCAACCTTCCCTATCCTTCACAAGAGTAAAAGAACAATTTCCCTAACCCTAGGTTTGACAACCCAGTCACTTTAGAAGGTTGCACACAAAGTGATGCAAGAGATAACATAAGCTCTTAATGATAAAACTAGAGAACTAGGTCAAGGTAATACTAGGACTGAGGAACCATGCTAGAAAACTTTTTCTTATGTGGTTTTCCCATGGGACCATGGCCTTGAAACCTAGAGTAAATATGAAGTCAAAGATAGAGAAAATTTAACTAGTTTTCAAAGGTTCAAATGACAAAAATAGCAGAAACAAAAAAATTAAAAGGTGGAAAAATTATTCAAAAATGGAATTAGGCTTATAAAACCACCATCTATCTATGGTTGGAAGGGTTTAATTTTTTTTTATGGGAATGAGGATGCCAAAATATAGGTCAAGGCCTCCTAAAAAAAATTATTCAAAAAATTAGAGTTTCTAGCCTTCCAAACTAGGACACCACATTGATAACTAGGCTGCCCAAACATACAACAAGGCTACCCAAAATTATTAGATTGGTCAACTATACTTAGCCACTTTTCTAGATAGACTATGTTAATTCAAGGTATTGGAGGGTCGCTTGGATACAATACCAGGCAACCTCACTATGAAATGTGACCTTTGGATTCATTTCAACAACCAAATGAAATGTTCATAAGTTTTTATAGCCTTTGCACATCATGATATTGAAAAACATAAAGAAATCATGCTCGGTACCAACATTAAGACACATAAATGAGCATATACTCTTTTCTACTATCAAATATAAATTTGTCTCAAGGAGAGGTACTTAATCATCAATTTTATAAGTTATATGAAGGAAAAAATTCTAAATAAACAAAATAAATTAAAAATAACTTGGTTCCATGATGTCCCTCGATCCATGAACCTCTAGTCCCCAATGGTGGTTCCACACCACTTGACCATGTGATACCCATAGGTTTGCCCCACAATGCTAGGAGATGTCACAAGGCCCAATTACTCACACACATAGTACACATGGGTAAAAGGATATACACTCACATAAGACACATAATACATTGAATACAATGATACAATGAGGTTAACACCAACATGAAAGGAAATCACAATTTCTCTTTAGGTGCTACTCAAAACTTCTCTTGGGTTAAATATTAGAAAGCAAGAGAGGGAATTTCATTGTGGACACTCATGTAGAGCTCATATTAGAACCAAGTATCCTCTCATATAAATGAGGATAATTGAACTTACAAGTCTTACACTCCTTGAGAGGCCTATCATATGTGATCATCCTTAGCCTATACAAGCAATCAAGAAATGAGAGGGATATCCATTATCTTGATTATTTTATGACCAATTTTTTCATTAATTAAAATTGTTAAGCAAATAACCATGCCATGAATACTTAGACACCACATTAGGTTAGGTTCACATTAGGATCTTGATGTAGTCAAGGATGGAGGGTCTGGAATGGATTGTCTAGACTTGAAGTAGAATTCAACACAACATAGATAATTTAAAGTAACATGTGAATATATTGATTTAAACTGAAAACATACATGCTTGCATGCCTTCTCAAATGCAGATAACAACTTGCCCTATAGGCCACACCTATTGGCTCACATACTCCCATAGGATTATTTGCTACTAAATGTAGAACTAATTTGTAAGTCTAATTCCCTAGCGCCTAATCCCATCATCCCTTATTCCCTTTATATTGAATTCAAAGAGTGGTTATTTACTAGATCCAAGTATTAGGAGTGATTTAGGTCTTAAGTCTAATGTCCAATGAAATGTGTAGGTTAGACATAAGCAATTGAAAAAGTAATCAAATGTAGGTGCGGATGGGTATGAACCTAATTGGGATTGGTCCTTCCCTATATTCATCTTATGATGAACCATGAAGAATCTACAAGATATAGGGAGATTTCACATGTTTCCTCCAATAGTTTCATGTCTAGGTTTCTCTTTGAGGCAATATTCTAGTTAAGAGTTTATTGAACACCCAAAATACTGTGAGGGGCAGTGATTCCGTATTCTCTTAAACCATTCATACATTAAATATCCAATCACCGAGGCATATTCATTTGTAATAAAGAAAGAAAGCATGAAACATTAACAAGACCATAAAAAACATGAACACTAGGTATTTTACATGGAAAACACAAAATGAGAAAAACCATGGTGAGGATTAGCTCACAATATATTATAACTGGTTATAGTATATTTATAGAAGTGCTCACTGTAGGTGGACTCACTATCCAAGATAAAAAGATAGAAGAGAGTGATGGCACTCTCAAATTTTGTAAATTTGAGATGCCCATTTCAAAATTTTGTTTGTGCACTTTCAAAAGTGCACCTGAAGAATCTGCCTGAGTGACCTACTTTGGAGGGTCATAATTTGGTGCCCATTGATTTTCGTACAAAACCCTTCTACAAACCCACTAATGTGTCCAATGTGAGTATGCATGTCAATTTTCAACTCCCTATGATGAGTTTTGACAGGGTTTTGAAAAGCGAAGCTGGAGGGTTTTGGCACTTTTTAGCTATTTGCAAACTTTCGTTTCTGCAAAGTAGCCTCTCGTTTGAGTTTTCATTTTGCAACTAGATGACTATCAAATCAAAATGATTGCGTCTCTCCATTCTCCATACCAAGATGAGCTCACATGTCAAGTTTCAGAGCTTTATAAGCTGATTTACTATTTTTACCAGGTCAAAACCAAATGCAATTTCTTCAGTTTTGCACCTGCATTTCATGAAACCTTTCTCAGAGGTCAACTTTGACCGTTGATATCTTTTGATGGGAGATGTTTCAAGCAAAGCACCTTTTCACATGTGTTCACTACTCCAAAATGAGCTACTGTGTCTAGTAGCAGCTTGCCAGGAGTTGATTTGCTATTTTTTCAACTAGGTGATTTCGTGACTTTTAATTGATTCTGAACAAGCTGTTGTTGCAGAAAGTTCAAACGAGCAACTTTTTTATTAATATCTTTCACCTCGTGACTCCTTTTGTCGAGCAGTTTGTTGCACTCAATTCTCAGGTCAGATGTCTACAAGCCTGCAAGTTTTCATTGCTCTAGGAGGTTGTTTGACCAGTTTCCCAAGCCAATTCCAGAGCCTACTTGGCCAGTTTTGTTCAATGTTCAAATGAGCTAGAAAACAGATCCTAATTGCAACCTAGTTCATTTTTCAACTTCAAAAGCATTCTGAGGCAATGTCTGATCAATTTGAGGATAAAATTTGTTTGAAAACGAATTTTTTTTTAGCCAGGCACACATAGGGGCCCGACATGCCTTGCCTAGTTATGAGGTTGCAAGTATTGCATTGCAGTCTCTTGAAGAACACTAAGGTTATTGAAAGGACATAAATTGCGAAAAACATTGTTTCATCATTGAGCTCTCATATGTCATTATCACAAATTCCTCCCACAGCTTGAAGGTGGTGTTACACTTGAACTACCATGGGATGAAGTCACAGCACTATTTAATCTTATTATTTTGTTTAAAGGCTGCAGGATATTGAAAAAACAGATATTTTATCAGGCTAATCCTTGTTCAAATTTCCTGATGATGCGATGGCATACAAAGAGAATTGAGCCAGGAGCATCACACATGGGATAAAGGGATTGTAATGCTGGAAATCTTAAATGTGGTATAGAAACTCACAAGAATAAGTCACTTAAGGCTATGAATTGTGGTATATGTTGCATTCAATTTTGATCTTGCTGTGAGTGCTCTTGCAATTCTTTGTGTGAAGGCTAATAATCAGAGTGAAAGGGATTATGCTTCTATTCGGTGTGAAGGGAAACTAAATAAAGAGTTTGCTTGTGGGTATGTTGCTCATCTAGAGTGTGCTCTTCTTGGTCACACGGTGGGTGTTGAGCAAAACATTAGTGTTTATATGAAATATTATGGTAGACATGTTGACAAGAAGACAAACCTCATGATACATATTGTGGACTTGCTTCATGCATCTGGGTGTCTCAAGGAATGCATTGATGGTATAAAAATAGTGGGCTTTGGAAATGGATAACACTCGTTTTAAGGGCGTTGGAATGAAGGCATAGAACTATACACAGAACACTGGTTCATAGCAACAAAAATGGTTCAAGTTGCACCCAGCGAATCGGATACAATCAAATACAAATGGATATGTGATTTTCACTTGGAATGAAAGTGTTCTCCAGCTCTTTGCAATGACAGAGAGCTACAGGGGAAAACATTGGGACATTTACCAATTTTAAGTCATAATACACGCAAACTAAGGATCAAATTCCAGCTCCCAGTGTGGAGTTAAGCACGCAGCCAACATGCTCATGAAGAGGCCGATATGCAGCAATGAGTTTGTTAAAAGACCTCAGAGACCTTGGAGTAAACCCGCGCCAGAGGAGGGTATGGACACCCATCAAAGCACATATTGGCACAAAGCAGATTCATTGAGGAGATCTCAAAAATCTAAAGCAAAGGGCCAGCGAAAAAAGGAGGCGCCAGCAACATGGTGTGTAAACTTTAGTGAAATAATCTGGGTGTGGTGTGCACTTCTAAGAGGGTATGTCATTGTTTGGTGCATAGAATGGAGTGTTGAAAAGGCTTTAAGAACTCTTACATCGCTTTTCCCATCGCGCCAGTCAAAGAAAGTGCAGGGGAGGATTAAATGGAATAAAATTGCAGAACATATACAAAATGGATTCGTTGCAAGGTTTTAGAAGCCTCCCAACGCCAACAAAAAATGCACAAAAGGATTCATTGAAAAGTCCTCACAAACTTTCAAGCAAATACCATTTGCAACATATGTGTACAAAATGAATTTGTTGAAAAGGCTATAGAAAGTAAATGTGGCGCTGGATATGAATCTCAGGTGTGCGGCTTGAACATCAAATACCTCTAAAATGTTTTGAAAAGGCCTTTAGAAGCTTGTAAGCAGATGCTTAAGGGATGGGAGCGGTCTGAGAAAGGAAATGCGCATAGATATATCCGTTGCAAAGTCTCTAGGAACGTTCAAGCCTATGTAGAGACAATGCACCACACAAAATGATTGTTGAAGGCGCTTTAGAAACTTTAAAGTAAATGCAACTGGTATATGTAAAGGCTTGAGCTGGTTGAAAAGAACAAAGGCGCCATCACCTGCAGAGTAAATACACAATGGAATGTTGAAAATTCTCTTGAAACCTTCAAACAAATGTAATAGGAGGGTGCGGCTGAACAGTTTGAAAAGGCTTCAACGATGGCAAGAGAAAGATGAATGCCACGCATTGTGTGAGGGCGCGACCCGCTAAATGAAGACCAGTGGGTGAAAACGCGTTGAAGACCCTAACTAGTGTTAGACACCATGGAGCTTGTAGAGTATGCACAAAACATGTGTTGAAAATGCCTTAGAAACTTTTGAATATTGCAAACAGCATCCAGCAAAGCATAGAAGATTGAAGGATTTCTCTAAAACTCTGCGCAGTAAGGAGGAGAAACTTTGAGATAAAAGGAGGAGCTGCCGCCATTGAATGAGTTGTAGAGAATGCTCGAGAAAATCAAAGCAGAGGAATTAGGGCACAAAATGGAGAGCAGATAAATCAACGGCTGAGGGAGAGAGGTCGATTCAGCCAAATCTTGATCCTTCCCCCCACTATCTCGCGGGTGAAAACTGCGCACCATTTAATCTTCGCGAGATGAGAGAGATTGCTCCACGTGGAGCAAGTTGGCCTGGACTTGCTTTATTTTCAAATGCACGGTGAGGAGACATAAGGGGTCGATGGTTCAAATTTTTAAAAGCTTTCGCTTGCTTTTAAAAAGCAAAACATTTAAAATATAAAGTGCCAAATATGTTACGATGCATAATTTTATTTTTAATTTGCCTCCTTAAAAAATACATTTTTAGGAGTGAAGTGGGCCAAGGTCATTTAAAAGGGCAAGTATTTTAAATATGCCGGGTAAATAGGGAATAAAACTTTTGTTTCTATTGGAGGAGTGAATCTTTATTCACTTTAGAGGTTAAGAATGAAATATTTTGTGGCCCGAGAATATTTTGCTGGAAATGAAGGTTTCAAATGAAAATGCATAAGTGTGAAAGGTGGGTTGCCATGTAAGGCAAGGGTAAAATGATTTTTACGTAGTGAATTCTATATGCTCAAATATTTCAAAGGTATTGCATGCACGTGAAATTGCATGAAGGGGTTAATAGAATGTTCACCATGTGAAACATTTTATTTACTGAAGTGAATAAAATAAAATGCAGCCACAACAAATTAAGTGCAACAAAGAGCAAAATATAGAAGTTGTTCATGGGCAAAATATTTTTACAGAGCAGAGTAAAATGGAGTGAATTTCCTCACATGGAGAAATTTTTAGTTGCTGGGCAACTTGAGACAAAGGCAAAATTGGAGGCAATAAGTTTGTTGCAGAGAGAGGAGAGATTCTTTGCAAATTTGTTGATCAATGGTGAATGGAGTTTCCAGATGCAATCTCCCAATCAACTTTAGGGCTTCTATTGGAGCTTTGTATTCTTCTATATCTTTCTTCTTCTCTCATTTGTAAGGGGTTCTGAGAGGATTTTGAGTTCTGAATTCTTGTATGGGGCTGGGTAGATAGAAATTGCAAGTCTGAGTCATATTTTGAGTTTGTAAAACTATTAATGCTGATTTCATGAGCAAATATTAGCTAGTTTGTGCAAATAAATCATGAATGTCTTCAAAGTGTTTGCACATTCATGAATATCTTCAAATTGTCTCCAAATTTATACAGTTTAATCATATGAATTCAATAATACCAAGTATGTTTGAGTTTATCATCTCAAATTAACTGAGATTGTGATATGTTTTCATGGTTCTGTTTCAATGATATGGTTAAAATATTTTGAGTAGATAACAGTGATTTCAAGTGTGCAGGTTGGATTTGATAAGGAGAATTTGATTGATAATAAGAGAGGATTTGTTAATGTAATACATTAACAATTGTAAATCCATTGGTTAATATTCATTTGCTGGTGAATTCTTTTATGTGTTTATTCCATGGCCCAAAATTAGGCACTGATTTATCTTGCAGCTTAGTGCATCTCATAAACAATTCTTAAATTCTAAATCATTTTAAATCCTTACTGTTTGGCTGAAGTTTAGTGTTTTGCTTCCCAATTGCTGAGTGAATGTTGATTTACCAAGAATGTAGCAAGATTTGAGGTTGTCAATATTCTCCTTACTGTATTTCCATTGAGAATTATTTGCTATAAAAAACAGTGCATGTGTGTAAGTGAATTAAGTTTTGGGCATTGTATAGGTTGACCCACCTTGGTTCTACAGAGCCAGAAGTGCAGAAGATCTCAATCTTTGATTGAATCTTGTCAGTTGGCCAAATCAACATTTGAGTTTGAGCATAAGACATTGGCCAAGTCTTTAGGATTCAATTGATCTATTGATATTTGGAATACCAACAAAGAGATGGTGGCGCACAACCTATTTTGAACTATTATAATTGCATCTTTTATATACATGAAATATAGTTCCAATGATGCTTAATAAACTAATTTTACACACTTTATCTAATTTAGATTCAACACTATTGGTTCTACATTCATAGAACTTTGATCTTCAACTCAACATTCACAGCTTAACTTTTCACTTATCTGATAATATTCACATGTAGAAACTTCCCATCACACATCATATATTTATACCATAATTCCAAAACACTAAATCTAACATATGTATTTGCATCAACTCTAACATTAGGTAGGTTAGCCTAATTAGATGTAACACTCAAAATATGACTTTTCAGCTCCAAAAAATTTCATCCACACTATGCACCACAATTCAAAACTCAAAGCAACTTGAAATAGGTTAGCATGAACCTATATTAGATCTCACATAAGACTACATCACTTATTTATCCTTCGCATACCTTCAAACATGTTAGGTCGGCATGACATAAGACCTAACATAAAAATCCTTCAACTATGTATCCACATCTCGACACATGGACCTCAAAACTCAATTCCATCTAGAATTCATACTCTACTACCATCTAAAAACTTATCCTCAAAAGCAAAAATACAAAGACTCATCCATGGAGAAGTGTAGAATCTCCCACACATATGCACTCTACAAAGAATAACTGTAATTTTCTAGGATGAACTCTATTACTCATATCTCTCAATTCACTTGTCAAAAAATGATGAAATATTGGAATTAGATACATCTAACATCTAGTAAAATAATATTAGAAGTGCAAACTGAAACCTTCATTTGTGGAGTAGTGCAGGACCAAAAACAAATGCACTATTATCCTAAATTAGCTGAATTGACACTTAGTCAATTTCCTACACAACTTTAGCAAATCAAACCATCTTGAAAATATTTCTTCCTCAACAGCTCAAAAACCTATTAGAACTAATCAAAATAATCTGCAACTAAAATCTTCACATAAGTTACAATGTTGACATCAATGACAACACTCCAACATATCATTATTTACCTTTTCTTGTTCCTCATGCTCATGTTTCCAAATTCTAGCAATCTCCCTAAGCTTCCAACAATATCCCCCTTTTTCATTCATGAAAACATGCGAAAATCTCCAAAAGTTCTCAACCTTTGACATCAAGGGAAAAGGGTGCCTATAAAAGAGTAATGACTTTCACAAAACTCCCTCTGAGAAAAATGTGCATATATATAAACTAAAAAGGATGCATTAACTCTCCTTGAGTCATGTACCATAGCAAAAACCAAGAATTATACTGGAAAAAATAGTATATAGTCCATGTACAAAGAATCTAAACATAAACATTGAACTGCATAAAAAGTGAGAAATATGTCAACCAAAGGTGGTTGATGCTTGTAACTTTTTCAAATGGGTCTGCCATGCTAGCCTATCTTCTTCCAAGTCTTTCTTAGATGTCACAAGCAATCTACACTGTATTTCAAATTCAATAAGAAACTCTTCTCCCTCTTCTAGAGTTCCAAGTGCCAGATTCATCTTCTTAGCTTTGTCCACACTCAAAAGATCTTTTGAAACAAGTAGGATTTTGGGATTGACAAGATCCCTTATTTCTCCAAAATGTAGGATGATGCATTCCTTTTGGGCTTGTAGTTGAAAGAATTTCTTACATAAGTCTTCTATTTCATTCCTTGTCTCTCTAGTTAGGTCAACTACTAGATCATAGGAACTTTAGGTAGTATTAATTTGAGACTCAATAGATTCCATCTTCTTCCTTATACTCTGTGTGGCTCCTGTCCACTCCATGCCATATTGATATAGAGCCTTTGCCTCATCCACACACCTTTGTGCATCCTTCAATAACTCTAATTTTTTTATGTTCAATGACACATTTCTTAGTTATTTCTAACATTTTCCTATCATTTATTCTCTTTTCCACTTCTTTCTCTACTTCTTCTTTCAGTTTGGATGCATAAAGCTTAAAATAATCAATTAGAAGTTTTATATTTTCCATACCAGATAGTAATGTGTCAATATTTGCACCAGGTATGGTCTCTTGAAGTTCCTTCACCACTTATTCCATAAGTTCCCACTTTTTTGGTATGTCTCAATGATCTCATTTCTTGCATATGCATGAAACACATCTCCCAATTATATCTTATAAAGGGGAGAGATCTTATCCAAGTCAACACTAACTTTTTTCATCAGTAATTGCAATAGTTGTGATGATACAATAGTTGGAACTTAGGTTGCATACTCAATAGATTTTTTAGGGAATCTTTAGAGGAGCCAGAGGATTCACCATAAACCTTTTTTAACTCTGTAGCCTTTCCCTTTGATTCCTCAACAATTTTGGAGCTTATTAGATTTTTTTCTTTTATTTGTGCATCTTTGAATGCATCATCATTCTTGTCTTTTTCTTCTTGCTCTCCTTCCTTTTCTTCATTAGCATTATCATTTTCATTATCCTTATTTTCATCCTATGTAGTGTTTATAGTGTTAATTGGAGGATTAACTTCTTCTACTAGACGAAGAGTGATGTTTTTCCTTTTCAATGTCTTCTCCAATCACTACATCCTCAAAATTTATTTCTGTCATGTCGTCCACTTCTAAAGGAGTGTTGTCGAGTGAAAATTATTCATATGCATCATGCTCATGTTGAGCATCATTTATCTTCACATCTTCTTCAATGCCTTGTTTAAAAGCAAGGGTTTCAACATTCACTTCTTCCCTATCTTCTAGTATCATCCCCAACTTTTGTACAATCTCCTCATCTTTTTCATTGCTTTCCTTCCTAAGCCTTTCAAGATCACTTTGATATTTTCCCATATGGGTAGTCACCCTTTGATTTGTCCTTAGTTCCTTGCTAAATACTATAGCCAATGTGGCTTTTTCATCCTTAGAGAGAGGAAAACTTACTCTTTCTAATGCTTCTTCCATAAGATTTGCTTCTTTTTCTATACCTTCTTTTCTTCTTTCTAGCAAAATATTCCATAAGTCTTTAGGAATATGTTTCTCGATATTCCTCATATCAACCTAAAGGAAAACAATATATTTCACAATAGATTCAACAATGGTGGCCTTATCCACCTCATAATATTCTTTGTAGAGAGTTGTAGTTTGTCCCAACATTTCATTTTTCCAAATACTGTTAAACAATGCCTATATTCCATAGGTGAGTGTGGCCTTATCTGTTCTATATTTTTTTCCTTTACTTTCACCCAAAGTCTTCTTTTGACTTGTTTCTTTGATTTTATTTTTCTCTAGAGAAGCCTTCTTGGAATCTTCTTTCTTTTTTTCTCTCATATGAATAAAAAATGCTTCCTTTTATTTTTTTATCTCCTCTTTGTTGTCTGTGCCAATTATATCAAATCTTCTTTTTGTACTAGCTTCACCTTGTGAAGCATCACTTATTTTCTTGTGGACCAACCATGGTCCTTCTTCTTCTGCTACATTGATGCCTATACCATTCTCTCTCATTTCCTTTTGCTTAACTCTTCTACTGGTAGGGGCAGTAAGTGGTGCAATAGTGGTGCTTTTCTTCTTCTCAACTCTTGTAGTTTGTACAACTGGAGGGGATTTCTCCCTTATTAAAGGACTATAATTTCTCTTTCTCTTTTCTCCAATAGAAGGTACAATCCAAGAGCACTTCTAGATAGTGAGAGGAGTGGTAGCTATTCTACCAAATCTTCTTGTGGTTGCTCCTAAACCACTTGAATCTACCTTAGATTTTTCTTCTCTTAAATGTTGCATTTTTTCCTTTGATACACCCATTTCCTCTGCAATTTCTTCCACCATCTTCCTAAACTTTTTTTTGAATTACTGGTTTCTTTGTTCCATGTGCACCTCCATGGATTTTTCATCATATGTGTCATATTCTTCCTTTGATGTGTGCTTAGGACTCTTCAGGAAAACATTAGCAAAACCAGTAAGATCTTCTATTACCTCATATCCTAATTTAAGAACCCACATTTTTCTTGGTTCCATTGCCTCCTTGATGCATTGATCTATTGATATAATAAATGTGATGTCATTTTTGTATTTTTCAACTATCTTCCTTGGGATTCTTTCTCTTTCATGCATTCACCTTTGAAATAGTATAAAGAAAGTAGGAAGAGCCTCATCTTGTGCTTTAACATCTCCAAAACTTCTTATGAAATCTATAATCTAGTGGGCAACAGGTCTTCCTTTCAACCAGGTTGCATTTCCAGTTACAGGAAGCTCCTTCAAGAAATAAAATAGCAAACACATAACCAAAGTGTCATATTTAAATGCATATTTCTTCTCCTTTGTTTTATTTAGGTTCTCCATCAATTGTTTCCTAAGAAACTCGCAAATATCATAATCTGTACCCTTTTCAACCATTTCATATGCCACATTAATTGTGGTGGAAGACACTAAATTTTCTCTATTAGTAAATTAGATCTTGTATCTGATATTGCAACATACCTCACAGTAGGATTTGTAATAGTATTGACGGTTAGGGATCTCTTGTCATAAGTAGTACCAGTGAGTTCCATAACCACTCTATTTTTGACATATTTCAAAATAGGATTAGGTCTAGTGGGGCATAGACTAGTAACCTCTCTTATCACTTCCTTAGTTATCATACAAGGCATATTAGTCTAGACAAACTGATCATGAATTTTTACGAGTACCATTCTAACCCAATTCTTCTCATAGAAAAAGTTTGAAAACCATTGCCATACATCCAGTTTCTTAGCAACTTGATTTTTATATTTTGGTTTTAGGGAAAAATCTTCTCTATTTAGTGTGTACAAAGATTTTGGCACCCAAAGTTCTCTTACACTTCTAGGGTTTTTCACCTAAAAGGAGAGAGATGGGCCAAAATTGGCAATGTCCCCACTCAAAAATAATGTAAGTATGAATTAAAAATTCCTAAATGAAATGTCCTAAATGTAATAAACTAATAAAGGAAATGAATTATGAATGCAAAACCCAAGAAATGCAAGTTGTTTGAAAACACACTGTGATATGCAAAATGACCTAAGAATGCATGTAAACAATAATATAAATGAAAAAGAATGGAGAGGTGGACATGGAAACTAGAATGCAATGCAGAGAGGCTCTGGAATCTACAAAGTTTGTTGTTGAGGCCAATTGGGACACCTACACTAAACTGGGCGACTTAGTCCTATTTTGAGGAGATTCAGTTGGAATAGGTTTCAGCCAAATGGGTATCCGGAAATGCAAAAAATTACTTTTCAGGCTTGGCAGTGGGACTAATTCACCACAGATGGCGACTTAGTCCACTTGGTAATCTCAAGAAATTTGGGGCAGGAATCTGTAGCTCTCGCTCTGTGCTTCTCTTTTTGACACGTGTATGTATTTCATTCTATATAAATCAAGTTGTAAGAGGTCTCCAAGCTTCTCTTAGGGGTTTTGTTGACTTGAATGACTTTGATGAAATGAAAAAACCTTTTAACACCTTTCTCTTTGACAAATCTACATACAAGACTTGTAAAACACACATACAAAGAGAGGAAAAAGGGTTAAGGGTTAGTGAATAGGGGTTTTCCTTGGTCAAACCCCAATTTAGTAATCAAACCCTTGAAAATGAAATGAAATAGAAAGATAATGATGAATGAACAACATGCAATGCTACAACTCACCAAACCCTTGATGTAGAAATCTAAAGATATGCAAGTAGATGCTCCAATGGATGCTTGATAATGCCAAAGTGCTTGATAATTGCTTGAGAATGAATGGATTGCTTAAGAATGAATTGTTCGATGAATGGAGATGAAAATGAGAGGAAAAGCCTTTATTTATACTTTATTTTACAATATTTCTCAAAAATAACACATCATAGGATGACCTTAAGGTTAATAGAATAATATCCCAGCAAAACTTTAAAATAATCTTATTTTTTTGCCTAGTGGGACTAAGTCGCCCCATGCAACAACTTGGTCCCACTAGGGTAATTGTACTAGGTGTCAAGGATTAAAGTGTATTTAATAATGTTTAACATGATTATTCTCTGAAACAGACTTAAGTAGGGCTAGAAAGTGCATTAAGGGGTCATTTAAACATAAGAAAGGGTTGAATTAGGGATGACAAGCATAGAAAACCATGAAAGTTTGTTACAACTCTTTACAACACTTTGAAATAAGACTTGGTAAGTGATAAAAAGGGGTTATTTAGGTGAATTATAATGAAAAGGTCCTAGAAAAGTGTGAAAGTGGGTTACAACACTTCACAACATTTTTACAAGACATCATAGAATTATTAATGATTCACAAGGGTCCAAGACCTAATGTGAATGTATAAGCCACATTACAACATTGAATCTAGGCAAAATCAAGCCAAAATCACCAGGAAGGGCCAAACATGAGAAAAAGTAGAAGGGTTACTTTTTTGTGTCCACAGTTAGCCCCCACTTTAGTAAGAAGAACCTACTTCAAATTCACACTAAAGTAGATCCACACAATCAAGAGGGGTTTCAATGAACTAATGCTAGCAAGATGATACAACAATGATCAAGAGGGATGATCAAGCCCCCACGATCAAGATACCATGGAAAACTAAACATGAGCACAAAGAAACGCATATGAGAATGATGTAAATGAAGAGGAAGAAAAGGAAAAAGAGAGCTGGATCAAGCTTCTATAATTTTTCCATCCCATTGTGGATCAGATCTAGGTTGTTTGTCTAGAAATAAAATACATACTCACTCTGGGGTGACAAAAATTTAGGTTGTCCGTTGGGTGAGAAGTCCTAAAAGGTGAGACACATACAACTGATATATGCTCACACACACGCGAGTGGCTATTGGGAAAGTCATGCCTTAGATTGGGCTTCCTGCTCAAACCATACTAAAGTTATAACTCCTAATAACTTTGATAAGGCACCACACAAAAAAATGGTCTTCGAGCTCTATGAGGTAAGCAAAACTTCATATGGTTGAAACTAATGGACATTGTAAATGGTGTAAGGAATGTTCCAAATAATTTTGGTTAGTTCATGCATGGTCTCATCTTAGGGAACATTGTACCTAATGTTTATGAGAGAGGATGTGTCAAAGAAGTATCACACCCTTATATGGAATCAAGCCCAATGACATCACCAAGAAAAGGATGCATCGCAAGAAGAAAAGAAATCATGCACTAAAATATGAGTGTCAATGTATGCCCCCACTTTACAGTATTTGCTAATACCATCACTACGAGAAATTGCTTTAAGTAGAAGAATACATGAGAGCTTACTCAAAAAGCCCTATGCCAAGTCATATGTTTCTAATAAGCTTTGTCATGAAGAAGGTAGTATGTCACATGCGAGCCAACTTAAGGCATGC
>VDFB02353493.1:338371295-338416115 GCA_007258455.2 Sequoia sempervirens
GCACATCATGATATTGAAAAACATAAAGAAATCATGCTCAGTACCAACACTGAGACACATAAATGAGCATATACTCTTTTCTACTATCAAATATAATTTTTTCTCAAGGAGAGGTTCTTAATCCTCAATTTTATAAGTTATATGAAGGAAAAAATTCTAAATAAATGAAATAAATTAAAAAGAACTTGGTTCCATGATGTCCCTTGATCCATGAACCTCTAGTCCCCAATGGTGGTTCCACACCACTTGACCATGTGATACCCATAGGTTCACCCCACAATGCTAGGAGATATTCACAAGGCCCAATTACTCACACACATAGTACACATGGAGAAAAGGATATACACTCACATAAGACACATAGAATACATTGAATACAATGATACAATGAGGTTAACACCCACATGAAAGGAAATCACAATTTCTCTTTAGGTGCTACTCAAAACTTCTCTTGGGTTAAATATTAGAAAGCAAGAGAGGGAATTTCATTATGGAAACTCACGTAGAGCTCATATTAGAACCAAGTACCCTCTCATATAAATGAGGATAATTGAACTTACAAGTCTTACACTCCTTGAGAGGCCTATCATCCTTGATCATCCTTAGCCTATACAAGCAATCAAGAAATGAGAGGGATATCCATTATCTTGATTATTTTATGACCAATTTTTTCATTAATTAAAATTGTTAAGCAAATAACCATGCCATGAATACTTAAACACCACTTTAGGTTAGGTTCACATTGGGATCCTGATGTAGTCAAGGATGGAGAGTCTGGAATGGATCGTCTAGACTTGAAGTAGAATTCAACACAACATAGATAATTGAAAGTAACATGTGAATATATTGATTTAAACTCAAAACTTACATGCTTGCATGCCTTCTCAAATGCAGATTACAACTTGCCCTATAGGCCACACCTATTGGCTCACATACTCCCATAGGATTATTTGCTACTAAGTGTAGAACTGATTCATAAGTCTAATTCCCTAGCCCCTAATCCCATCATCCCTTCTTCCCTTTCTATTGAATTCAAAGAGTGATTATTTACTAGATCCAAGTATTAGGAGTGATTTAGGTCTCAAGTCCAATGTCCAATGAAATGTGTAGGTCAGACCTAAGCAATTGAAAAAGTAATCAAGTGTAGGTGTGGATGGGTATGAACCTAATTGGAATTGGTCCTTCCCTATATTCATCTTATGATGAACCATGAAGAATCTACAAGATATAGGGAGATTTCCCATGCTTCCTCCAATAGGTTCATGTCCAGGTTTCTCTTTGAGGCAATATTCTAGTTAAGGGTTTATTGAACGCCCAAAATACTATGAGGGGCAGTGATTCAGTATTCTCTTAAACCATTCATAGATTAAATATCCAATCACCGAGGCATATTCAATTGTAATAAAGAAAGAAAGCATGAAACATTAACAACACCACAAAAAAAATGAACACTAGGTTTTTTACATGGAAAAAAAAATTGGGAAAAACTATGGTGAGGACTACCTCACAATATATTATAACTAGTTATAGTATATTTATAGAAGTGCTCACTGTAGGTGGACTCACTATCCAAGAGAAAAAGATAGAAGAGAGTGATGGTACTCTCCAATTTTGCAAATTTGAGATGCCCATTTCAAAATTTTGCCTCTGCACTTTCAAAAATGCACCTAAAGAATCTGCCTAAGTGACCTACTTTGGAGGGTCATAATTTGGTGCCCATTGATTTTCGTACAAAACCCATTTGAAAGCCCACTCATGTGTCCTATGTGAGTATGCATGTCAATTTTCAGCTTCTTGTGATGAGTTTTGATAGGGTTTTGAAAAGCGAAGCTGGAGGGTTTTGACACTTTTTAGTTGTTTGCAAACCTTCATTTCTGCAAACTAGCCTCTCGTTTGAGCTTGCATTTTGCAACTGGATGACTTTCAAATCAAAATGATTGTTTCTCTCCATTATCCATGCCAACATGAGCTCACATGTTAGGTTTCAAAGCTTTATGAGCTGATTTGCTATTTTTACCAGGTCAAAACCAATGCAATTTCTTCAGTTTTGCACCTGCATTTCATGAAACCTTTCTGAGAGGTCAACTTTGATTTTCGATATCTTTTGATGGGAGATGTTTCAATAAAATCCCTTTTGCACATGTGTTCACTATTCCAAAATGAGCGACTATGTCCAATAATAGCTTGCCAGGAATTGATTTGCTATTTTTTCAATGAGGTGATTTCGTGACTTTTAATTGATTCTAAACAGCAGGTTGTTGCAGAAAATTCAACTGAGCAACTTTTCCAATTAATATCTTTCACCTCGTGACTCCTTTTGTCGAGCCATTTGTTGCACTCAATTCTCGGGTCAGATGTCTACAAGCCTTCAAGTTTTCATTGCTCCAAGAGGTTGTTTGACCAGTTTCCCAAGCCGATTCCAGAGCCTACTTGGCTAGTTTTGTTCAGTGTTCAAATGAGTCAGAAAATAGATCCTAATTGCAACCTAGTTCATTTTTCAACTTCAGAAGCATTCAGAGGCCATGTCTGATCAATTTGAGGATAAAATTTGTTTGAAAACGAGTTTTTTTTTAGCCAGACCCACATGGGGGCTCGACATGCCTTGCCTAGTTATGAGGTTGCAAGTATTACATTGTAGTCTTGAAGAACACTATAGTTATTGAAAGGACATGAATTGCAAAACATTGTTTCATCATTAAGCTCTCATATGCCATTATCACAAATTCCTCCCACAGCTTGAAGGTGGTGTTACACTTGAACTACCATGGGATGAAGTCACAACACTATTTAATCTTATTATGTTGTTTAAAGGCTGCAGGACATTGAAAAAACAAATATTTTATCAGGTCAATCCTTGTTCAAATTTCTTGATGATGTGATGGCATACAAAGAGAATTGAGCCAAGAGCATCACACATGGGATAAAGGGATTGTAAGGCTGGAAATAAATGTGGTATAGAAACTCACAAGAATAAGTCACTTGCCATGAATTGTGGTATATGTTGCATTCAATTTGGATCTTGCTGTGAGTGCTCTTGTAATTCTTTGTGTGAAGGCTACTAATCAGAGTGAAAGGGATTATGCTTCTCTTCGGTGTGAAGGGAAACTAAATAAAGAGTTTGCTTGTGGGCATGTTGCTCATCTAGAGTGTGCTCTTCTTGGTCACACGGTGGGTGTTGAGCAAAACATTAGTTTGTATATGAAATATTATGGTAGACATGTTGACAAGAAGACAAACCTCATGATACATATTGTGGACTTGCTTCATGCATCTGGGTGTCTCAAGGCATGCGTTGATGGTGTAAAAATAGTGAGCTTTGGAAATGGATAATACTCATTTTAAGGGTGTTGGAATGAAGGCATAGAACAGAACACTGGCTCAAAGCAACAAAAATGGTTCAAGTTGCACCCAGCGAATCAGATACAAATGGATATGTGATTTTCACTTGGAATGAAAGTGTTCTCCAGCTCTTTGCAATGACAGAGAGCTACAGGGCAAAACATTGGGACATTTACCAATTTTAAGTCATAATACATGCAAACTAAGGATCAAATTTCAGCTCCCAGTGTGGAGTTAAGCATGCAGAACAACATGCTCATGAAGAGGCCGATATGCAGCAATGAGTTTGTTAAAAGACCTCAGAGACCTTGGAGTAAACCCGCGCCAGAGGAGGGTATGGACACCCATCAAAGCACGCATTGG
The DNA here is from genome assembly GCA_007258455.2 of Sequoia sempervirens. Classification (NCBI taxonomy): domain Eukaryota; kingdom Viridiplantae; phylum Streptophyta; class Pinopsida; order Cupressales; family Cupressaceae; genus Sequoia; species Sequoia sempervirens. The sequence continues at coordinate 338,374,998 of VDFB02353493.1, forward strand.
CACAAAGCAGATTCATTGAAGAGATCTCAGAAATCTCAGGAAAAGGGCCAGTGAAAAAAGGAGGCGCCAACAACATGGCGTGTAAACTTTGGTGAAATAATCTGGGTGTTGTGTGCACTTCTAAGAGGGTATGTCATTATTTGGTGCATAGAATGGAGTGTTGAAAAGGCTTTAAGAACTCTTACATCGCTTTTCCCATCGCGCCAGTCAAAGAAAGTGCAGGGGAGGATTAAATGGAATAAAATTGCAGAACATATACAAAATGGATTCGTTGCAAGGTTTTAGAAACCTCCCAACGCCAACAAAAAATGCACAAAAGGATTCATTGAAAAGTTCTCACAAACTTTCAAGCAAATACCATTTGCAACATATGTGTACAAAATGAATTTGTTGAAAAGGCTATAGAAAGTAAATGTGGCGCTGGATATGAATCTCAGGTGTGCGGCTTGAACATCAAATACCTCTAAAATGTTTTGAAAAGGCCTTTAGAAGCTTGTAAGCAGATGCTTAAGGGATGGGAGCGGTCTGAGAAAGGAAATGCGCATAGATATATTCGTTGCAAAGTCTCTAGGAACTTTCAAGCCTATGCAGAGACAATGCACCACACAAAATGATTGTTGAAGAGAACTTTAAAATGTGGCCCCAGGTATATGTAAAGGAAGTAGAGCTGTTGAAAGAACAAAGGTGCCATCACTGTAGAATAAATCTACAATGGAATAGTTGAAGATCATCACCCGACCTTCAAACAAATGTAATGGGAATTTGAGAGCAGGTTTAAAGGCTTCAGGTAGAGAAGATGAATGCCCGCAGTTGTGTGAGAAGCAACCAGCTAAATAGAAGGCCAACTGGGTTACAAAGGCAGCAGACCTAATAGTGTTAAGAGCCGCCAGAGCTTGCGAGGAATATGCACAAAGGTATGTGTTGAAATGCCTTAGAAACTTTTGGATATGTACCAAACTAACAACCCGATAGAAGCATAGAAGATGGAAAGGATTTCTCTAAAAGCCTAAAGCACGATTAAGGAAGAAACTTTGAAAGGATAAGGGAGGAGTTTCAAGCCAAACTGAATGAGTTGTTGAGAGAATGCTTTAGATCAAATCAAAGCGGGAGAGAATTAGAACTTAAAATGGAAGCCAGAGAGGATAAAGAAACGGTTGAGGCCCATACGGTAAAATCTGTTCAGCCTTCCCCCACTAGCTCCTTGGTGCAAAAGCTGTGCATCATTTGCAAATGCCGGTAGGCGAGATTGCTCCATATTGGAGCAAAGTGGTGAGACTTGCATATTTTAAATGCCATGAGAGGCGTAAGGGTCGATGGTTCAAATTTTTAAAAGCTTTCGTTTGCTTTTTAAAAAAAAAGCAAAACATTTAAAATATAAAGTGCCAAATATGTTACCATGCTCGATAACTTTATTTTTAATGTGCCTCTTTTTTTAAAATAATACATTTTAAGGAGTGAGGTGGGCCAAGGGCATTTAAAAGGGTAGGTATTTTAAATATGCCGAATAAAGTGGGAGTAAAACTTGTGTTTCTATTGGAGGAGTGAATTTTTTTTCACTTTGAATGTATAAAATATTTTGTGGCAAGTATTTTGCTAGAAATGAGTTTCAAATGAAAATGCATAAAGTGTGTGAAGGTGGAGTTCTGCGATGAAAAGAGCCGAATTAAAATGATTTTACCTAGTGAGATTTTATATGCTCAAATTTCAAAGAAAAATATGTAAAGATATTGTATGGGCGTGAAATTGTCACAGAAGAGGATAACTTTAATAGAATGTTCACTATGGCAAACATTTTATTCGTGTGAACAAAAATAAGTGGAACAAAGAATAAAATCTGAAGTTGTTCACATGCAAATGTTTTGCACATGAGTAAAATGGGTGAATCTTCTTTACTACTGGAGAAAATTTTTTAGTTGTTGGTCAACTTGAGGACAAGGTAGAAATTAGGCAATAAGTTTGTTCTTGGAGAAAGGAGAATTCTTTGCAAATTTTTTTAGATCAGCGATGGATTTCGGATCACAAATTTGTTGATCTTGATGAATAGGTTTCAGGATGGCATCTCTGATTAGCTTTAGGCTTCTTACGGAGCTTTTCTATTCTTCTATAACAGACCTTCTGCTTTCTCTCATTTGTAAAGGTTGTGAGATTTTTGAGTTTTGAATTCTTGTATGCATTTGCAGGTAGATGATAGAAATTCTTGAGTCCTAAGTCATATTTTGAGTTTAAAGTACAATGTGATTTCATAGAAACCATCTTAGCTAGTTTAAATAAATCGTAATTCCTTCAAAGTCGTGCACACATTCATGAATATCTTCTAAAATTGTCTCTCCATATTTGTATAGTTAATTATATGGTCAGTAATACCAAAGTATGTTTGATTTCTCCTCAAAAATTTCCGAGAAGTTGTATATGTTCGCGTTTTGTTTCAATGATATGGTTAAAATACTTTGAGTAGATAACATTGATTTCAAGTGTGCAGGTTGGATCTGATAAGGAGAATTTGATTGATAATAAGAGAGGATCTGTTAATGTAATACATTAACAATTGTAAATCCATTGGTTAATATTCATTTGCTGGTGAATTCTTTTATGTGTTTATTCTATGGCCCAAAATTAGGCACTAATTTATCTTGCAGCTTAGTGCATCTCACAAACAATTCTTAAATTCTAAATCATTTTAAATCCTTACTGTTTGGTTGAAGTTTAGTGTTTTTCTTCCCAATTGCTGAGTGAATGTTGATTTACCAAGAATGTAGCCAGATTTGAGGTTGTCAATATTCTCCTTAGTGTATTTCCATTGAGAATTATTTGCTATAAAAAACAATGCATGTGTGTAAGTGAATTAAGTTTTGGGCATTGTATAGGTTGACCCACCTTGGTTCTACAGAGTCAAAAGTGTAGAAGATCTCAGTCTTTGACTGAATCTTGTCAGTTGGCCAAATCAACATTTGAGTCTGAGCATAAGACATTGGCTAAGTCTTTAGAATTCAATTGATCTATTGATATTTGGAACACCAACAAAGAGATGGTGGCGCACAACCTATTTTGAACTATTATAATTGCATCTTTTATATACGTGAAATATAGTTCCAATGATGCTTAATAAAATAATTTTACACACTTTATCTAATTCAGAATCAACACTATTGGTTCTACATTCATAGAACTTTGATCTTCAACTCAACATTCACAGCTTAACTTTTCACTTATCTGATAATATTCACATGTAGAAACTTCCCATCACACATCATATATTTATACCATAATTCCAAAACACTAAAAATATCTAACATATGTATTTGCATCAACTCTAACATTAGGTAGGTTGGCCTAATTAGATGTAACACTCAAAATATGACTTTTTTAGCTCCAAAAAATTTCATCCACACTATGCACCACAATTCAAAACTCAAAGCAACTTGAAATAGGTTAGCATGAGCCTATATTAGATCTCACATAAGACTACATCACTTATTTATCCTTCACATACCTTCAAACATGTTAGGTCAGCATGACATAAGACCTAACAGAAAAATCCTTCAACTATGTATCCACATCTCGACACATGGACCTCAAAACTCAATTCCATCTAGAATTTATACTCTACTACCATCTAGAAACTTATCCTCAAAAGCTAAAATCCAAAGACTCGTCCATGGAGAAGTGTAGAATCTCCCACACATATGCACTCTACAAAGAATAACTGTAATTTTCTAGGATGAACTCTGTTACTCATATCTCTCAATTCACTTGTCAAAAAATGATGAAATATTGGAATTAGATACATTTAACATCCAGTAAAATAATATTAGAAGTGCAAAGTGAAACCTTCATTTGTGGAGTAGTGCAGGACCAAAAACAAATGCACTATTATCCTGAATTAGCTGAATTGACACTTAGTCAATTTCCTACACAACTTTAGCAAATCAAACCATCTTGAAAATATTTCTTCCTCAACAACTCAAAAACCTATTAGAACTAATCAAAATAATCTGCAACTAAAATCTTCACATAAGTTACAATGTTGACATCAATGACAACACTCCAACATATCATTATTTACCTTTTCTTGTTCCTCATGCTCATGTTTCCAAATTCTAGCAATCTCCCTAAGCTTCCAACAATATCCCCCTTTTTCATTCATGAAAACATGCCAAAATCTCCAAAAGTTCTCAACCTTTGACATCAAGGGAAAAGGGTGCCTATAAAAGAGTAATGACTTTCACCAAAACTCCCTCTGAGAAAAATGTGCATATATATAAACTAAAAAGGATGCATTAACTCTCCTTGAGTCATGTACCATAGCAAAAACCAAGAATTATACTGGAAAAAACACTATATAGTCCATGTACAAAGAATCTGAACATAAACATTGAACTGCATAAAAAGTGAGAAATATGTCAACCAAAGGTGGTTGATGCTTGTAACTTTTTCAAATGGGTCTGCCATGCTAGCCTATCTTCTTCCAAGTCTTTCTTAGATGTCACAAGCAATCTACACTGTATTTCAAATTCAATAAGCAACTCTTCTCCCTCTTCTAGAGTTCCAAGTGCCAGATTCATCTTCTTAGCTTTGTCCACACTCAAAAGATCTTTTGAAACAAGTAGGATTTTGGGATTGACAAGATCCCTTATTTCTCCAAAATGTAGGATGATGCATTCTTTCTGGGCTTGTAGTTGAAAGAATTTCTTACATAAGTCTTCTATTTCATTCCTTGTCTCTCTAGTTAGGTCAACTACTAGATCATAGGAACTTTAGGTAGTATTAATTTGAGACTCAATAGATTCCATCTTCTTCCTTATACTCTGTGTGGCTCCTGTCCACTCCATGCCATATTGATATAGAGCCTTTGCCTCATCCACACACCTTTGTGCATCCTTCAATAACTCTAATTTTTTTATGTTCAATGACACATTTCTTAGTTATTTCTAACATTTTCCTATCATTTATTCTCTTTTCCACTTCTTTCTCTACTTCTTCTTTCAGTTTGGATGCATAAAGCTTAAAATAATCAATTAGAAGTTTTATATTTTCCATACCAGATAGTAATGTGTCAATATTTGCACCAGGTATGGTCTCTTGAAGTTCCTTCACCACTTATTCCATAAGTTCCCACTTTTTTGGTATGTCTCAATGATCTCATTTCTTGCATATGCATGAAACACATCTCCCAATTATATCTTATAAAGGGGAGAGATCTTATCCAAGTCAACACTAACTTGTTTCATCAGTAATTGCAATAGTTGTGATGATACAATAGTTGGAACTTAGGTTGCATACTCAATAGATTTTTTAGGGAATCTTTAGAGGAGCCAGAGGATTCACCATAAACCTTTTTTAACTTTGTAGCCTTTCCCTTTGATTCCTCAACAATTTTGGAGCTTATTAGATTTTTTTCTTTTATTTGTGCATCTTTGAATGCATCATCATTCTTGTCTTTTTCTTCTTGCTCTCCTTCCTTTTCTTCATTAGCATTATCATTTTCATTATCCTTATTTTCATCCTATGTAGTGTTTATAGTGTTAATTGGAGGATTAACTTCTTCTACTAGACGAAGAGTGATGTTTTTCCTTTTCAATGTCTTCTCCAATCACTACATCCTCAAAATTTATTTCTGTCATGTCGTCCACTTCTAAAGGAGTGTTGTCGAGTGAAAATTATTCATATGCATCATGCTCATGTTGAGCATCATTTATCTTCACATCTTCTTCAATGCCTTGTTTAAAAGCAAGGGTTTCAACATTCACTTCTTCCCTATCTTCTAGTATCATCCCCAACTTTTGTACAATCTCCTCATCTTTTTCATTGCTTTCCTTCCTAAGCCTTTCAAGATCACTTTGATATTTTCCCATATGGGTAGTCACCCTTTGATTTGTCCTTAGTTCCTTGCTAAATACTATAGCCAATGTGGCTTTTTCATCCTTAGAGAGAGGAAAACTTACTCTTTCTAATGCTTCTTCCATAAGATTTGCTTCTTTTTCTATACCTTCTTTTCTTCTTTCTAGCAAAATATTCCATAAGTCTTTAGGAATATGTTTCTCGATATTCCTCATATCAACCTAAAGGAAAACAATATATTTCACAATAGATTCAACAATGGTGGCCTTATCCACCTCATAATATTCTTTGTAGAGAGTTGTAGTTTGTCCCAACATTTCATTTTTCCAAATACTGTTAAACAATGCCTATATTCCATAGGTGAGTGTGGCCTTATCTGTTCTATATTTTTTTCCTTTACTTTCACCCAAAGTCTTCTTTTGACTTGTTTCTTTGATTTTATTTTTCTCTAGAGAAGCCTTCTTGGAATCTTCTTTCTTTTTTTCTCTCATATGAATAAAAAATGCTTCCTTTTATTTTTTTATCTCCTCTTTGTTGTCTGTGCCAATTATATCAAATCTTCTTTTTGTACTAGCTTCACCTTGTGAAGCATCACTTATTTTCTTGTGGACCAACCATGGTCCTTCTTCTTCTGCTACATTGATGCCTATACCATTCTCTCTCATTTCCTTTTGCTTAACTCTTCTACTGGTAGGGGCAGTAAGTGGTGCAATAGTGGTGCTTTTCTTCTTCTCAACTCTTGTAGTTTGTACAACTGGAGGGGATTTCTCCCTTATTAAAGGACTATAATTTCTCTTTCTCTTTTCTCCAATAGAAGGTACAATCCAAGAGCACTTCTAGATAGTGAGAGGAGTGGTAGCTATTCTACCAAATCTTCTTGTGGTTGCTCCTAAACCACTTGAATCTACCTTAGATTTTTCTTCTCTTAAATGTTGCATTTTTTCCTTTGATACACCCATTTCCTCTGCAATTTCTTCCACCATCTTCCTAAACTTTTTTTTGAATTACTGGTTTCTTTGTTCCATGTGCACCTCCATGGATTTTTCATCATATGTGTCATATTCTTCCTTTGATGTGTGCTTAGGACTCTTCAGGAAAACATTAGCAAAACCAGTAAGATCTTCTATTACCTCATATCCTAATTTAAGAACCCACATTTTTCTTGGTTCCATTGCCTCCTTGATGCATTGATCTATTGATATAATAAATGTGATGTCATTTTTGTATTTTTCAACTATCTTCCTTGGGATTCTTTCTCTTTCATGCATTCACCTTTGAAATAGTATAAAGAAAGTAGGAAGAGCCTCATCTTGTGCTTTAACATCTCCAAAACTTCTTATGAAATCTATAATCTAGTGGGCAACAGGTCTTCCTTTCAACCAGGTTGCATTTCCAGTTACAGGAAGCTCCTTCAAGAAATAAAATAGCAAACACATAACCAAAGTGTCATATTTAAATGCATATTTCTTCTCCTTTGTTTTATTTAGGTTCTCCATCAATTGTTTCCTAAGAAACTCGCAAATATCATAATCTGTACCCTTTTCAACCATTTCATATGCCACATTAATTGTGGTGGAAGACACTAAATTTTCTCTATTAGTAAATTAGATCTTGTATCTGATATTGCAACATACCTCACAGTAGGATTTGTAATAGTATTGACGGTTAGGGATCTCTTGTCATAAGTAGTACCAGTGAGTTCCATAACCACTCTATTTTTGACATATTTCAAAATAGGATTAGGTCTAGTGGGGCATAGACTAGTAACCTCTCTTATCACTTCCTTAGTTATCATACAAGGCATATTAGTCTAGACAAACTGATCATGAATTTTTACGAGTACCATTCTAACCCAATTCTTCTCATAGAAAAAGTTTGAAAACCATTGCCATACATCCAGTTTCTTAGCAACTTGATTTTTATATTTTGGTTTTAGGGAAAAATCTTCTCTATTTAGTGTGTACAAAGATTTTGGCACCCAAAGTTCTCTTACACTTCTAGGGTTTTTCACCTAAAAGGAGAGAGATGGGCCAAAATTGGCAATGTCCCCACTCAAAAATAATGTAAGTATGAATTAAATATTCCTAAATGAAATGTCCTAAATGTAATAAACTAATAAAGGAAATGGATTATGAATGCAAAACCCAAGAAATGCAAGCTACATTGTGATATGCAAAATGACCTAAGAATGCATGTAAACAATAATATAAATGAAAAAGAGTGGAGAGATGCACCTGGAAACTAAAATGTGATGCAGAGAGGCTCTAGAATCTACAAAATTTGTTGTTGAGGCCAATTGGGACACTTACACTAAACTGGGCGACTTATTCCTATTTTGAGGAGATTCAGTTGGAATAGGTTTCAGCCAAATGGGTATATGAAAATGCAAAAATTGCTTTTCAGGCTTGGCAGTGGGACTAATTCACCACAGATGGCGACTTAGTCCACTTGGTAATCTCAAGAAATTTGGGGCAGGAATTTGTAGCTCTTGCTCTGTGCTTCTCTTTTTGACACGTATATGTATTTCATTCTATATAAATCAAGCTGTAAGAGGTCTCCAAGCTTCTTTTAGGGGTTTTGTTGACTTGAATGACTTTGATGAAATGAAAACACCTTTTAACACCTTTCTCTTTGACAAATCTACATGCAAGACTTGTAAAACACACATACAAAGAGAGGAAAAAGGGTTAAGGGTTAGTGAATAAGGGTTTTCCTTGGTCAAACCCTAATTTAGTAATCAAACCCTTGAAAATGAAATGAAATAGAAAGAGAATGATGAATGAACAACATGCAATGCTACAACTCACCAAACCCTTGATGTAGAAATCTAAATATATGCAAGTAGATGCTCCAATGGATGCTTGATAATGCCAAATTGCTTGATAATTGCTTGAGAATGAATGGATTCCTTAAGAATGAATTGTTTGATGAATGGAGATGAAAATGAGATGAAAATCCTTTATTTATACTTTATTTTATAATATTTCTCAAAAATAACACATCATAGGATGACCTTAACGTTAATAGAATAATATCCCAGTAGAAATTTAAAATAATCTTATTTTTTTACCTAGTGGGACTAAGTCGCCCCATGTAGCAACTTGGTCCCACTAGGGTAATTTTACTGGGTGTCAAGGATTAAAGTGTATTTAATAATGTTTAACATGATTATTCTCTGAAACAGACTTAAGTAGGGCTAGAAAGTGCATTAAGGGGTCATTTAAACATAAGAAAGGGTTGAATTAGGGACGACAAGCATAGAAAACCATGAAAGTTTGTTACAACTCTTTACAACACTTTGAAATAAGACTTGGTAAGTGATAAAAAGGGGTTATTTAGGTGAATTATAATGAAAATTTCCTAGAAAAGTGTGAAAATGGGTTACAACACTTCACAACATTTTTACAAGACATCATAGAATTATTAATAATTCACAAGGGTCCAAGACCTAATGTGAATGTATAAGCCACATTACAACATTAAATCTAGGCAAAATCAAGCCAAAATCACTAGGAAGGGCCAAACATGAGAAAAAGTAGAAGGGTTACTTTTCTGTGTGCACAGTTAGCCCCCACTTTAGTAAGAAGAAGAACCTGCTTCAAATTCACACGAAAGTAGATCTGCACAATCAAGAGGGGTTTCAATGAACTAATGCTAGCAAGATGATACAACAATGATCAAGAGGGATGATCAAGCCCCACGATCAAGATACCATGGAAAACTAAACATGAGCACAAAGAAACGCACATGAGAATGATGTAAATGAAGAGGAAGAAAAGGAAAAAGAGAGCTGGATCAAGCTTCTATAATTTTTCCATCCCATTGTGGATCAAATCTAGGTTGTTTGTCTAGAAATAAAATGCATACTCACTCTGGGGTGACAAAAATTTAGGCTGTCCGTTGGGTGGGAAGTCCTAAAAGGTGAGACACATACAACTGATATATGCTCACACACACGTGAGTGGCTATTGGGAAAGTCATGCCTTAGATTTGGCTTCCTGCTCAAACCATACTAAAGTTATAACTCCTAATAACTTTGATAAGGAACCACACAAAAAAAATGGTCTTCGAGCTCTATGAGGTAAGCAAAACTTCATATGGTTGAAACTAATGGACATTGTAAATGGTGTAAGGAATGTTCAAAATGATTTTGGTTAGTTCATGCATGGTCTCATCTTAGGGAACATTGTACCTAATGTTTATGAGAGAGGATGTGTCAAAGAAGTATCACACCCTTAGATGGAATCAAGCCCAATGACATCACCAAGAAAAGGATGCATCACAAGAAGAAAAGAAATCATGCACTAAAATATGAGTGTCGATGTATGCCCTCACTTTAAAGTAGTTGCTAATACCATCGCTATGAGAAATTGCTTTAAGTAGAAGAATACATGAGAGCTTACTAAAAAAGCCCTATGCCAAGTCATATGTTTCTAATAAGCTTTGTCATGAAGAAGGTAGTATGTCACATGTGAGCCAACTTAAGGCATGTCATCCACATCCCATGCTTGCTCTTATATGTTCATGAAAGGTTAATGTCTAGCCAAAATAAGTGATGACAGGTGACATTCGTGGACAAGTCTACCTAACCACTTGCCCCCACTAAGTGTGGGATAAGGGTGAGTCAAAATGATTGATAAGATACATGCTAGAGTGAAAATCAATATCAATTAGAGGGCTAGGTATCCCCACATAAGGAAGAACACTAAACTCCTTAAGATGTTGGATTTTACTACTCCAAGCCTTACATTCATTAGTAGAATGACTATGAAATCTATGATATGTGAAAAAGGAATTCTTGTAATGGAATTTCTTTCTTGTTCTTGGAGGATTGGATATCAAGTGATCTTGGAGGAGTCTTGACAAGATACCCTCTTGATCAATGGTAGAAGGTGTTCTTGTAGTTGGCGATAAAGATATCTATTACTTAGCACAAGATGTCCTATCTATGCAAGACTCTTTAGATTGAAAGATTTTGTTCTCTCCTCTATAGGAGGGTGTAAAATCTAGCAAATTCAAATCATTAGTTTTGTGTGAGATGACAATGACATTAAGCAAATATGTCTTTGTTTGTTTCATGTCTTGCAAAGGAGATCGATCAAGACGATTAGTGCCTATTAGTTCAATATGCACACTTGTTAAGGTTGTCATAGAAGGATGTTTTGTGATGGTGTTGATGTTGAGTGAAGGATTGGCTATTTCGATCAAAGGACAATAACCAAGGCCATGAGTTGTTTCTTGTGTGTTAGGATTGATGGGCACGTACATACCTTGTTCTTTAGCACTATATCCTTCTCCACTATATCCAAGTTGTTTCATAAGCTCATAACCTTTTCCATAAATATTTTTCATTGCTTTTGGATCGAGTGGTTGTTTGTGGTTAAGTTCGTCAAATTTTTTCATGTAATTTACTTCTTTGTCTTAAGTGGTTGAGGCAGACGCTTGTGAAGGGTCATCTAAATTTTGTGTTGACATGATTTCTTTTTTTTTTTCCCTTTTTAGAGTCTTTGTTTATGATGCTGTATTCTCCCATGAATGTTGGTGTGAAATCTAAGAAACCCAAATCATCATCTAATAGCTGTGTTACTTGTCAATTTGTTTTTCTTTATCTTTCTATTTTACAGGTTCTACTTGTGTGGTTTGTTGGTGCAGGAGCACCATTGGTGCAAAACTGTCAAGACAAGTTCATAAGGTCTACACTTTAGAGGTTTTTGTGTTTTGTTTAAAATAAGGTCTATAAGACCATGTGTTGATGTAATTAGTCATTTTTTGATAGTACTTAGGTGTCTAGGTGGTGGAGTTTTTAAAATGTGAAAAAATGCTAAGTTGTTAAATTGGAATAATATAAGGTTGTAAAAGTGCACTAAAGATGGAGACCAACGGTCACCTCTTTCAAATGTTAGTTTTGGAAGTTGAAGAGGTTTTTTTAGGTGGGAAACACTATAAAAATACATGAGAAACTTGAATGGAGGGTTGTTGAAACATTTTGAAGGATTGAAATAAAAATTTGACTTAAATTTGTTGTGTTTTGAGTATTAGAGTGAATGACCTTTATTTTGAATCCTTTAAGAATTTTTTTCATTACATTTGTGCATTTTGTCAAGAAATTACTCAAACCAACCTAAACATTTAAATTTGAGGGTCTTGAACCAATAAAAATGGCTTTTTGACCCATTCTTCTTTCTATAGCCTCTATAACTTGAGGAATGGCTCTGCACTAACATTAATAAGGTGTGGAAATGATGTGTTAGTGTTGGGGAGGTCTAAAAGTGTGATCGGTGTGAAACCCTTGTGTGTAAATGTGAGTTTTGTTTAAGAAAAATGAGGTTTTGATAAGTCAAATTGAATTTCTAAGTTAGGAAATATTATTTTATGTTGGATTGAGAATTTGAAGGTTATTTTAGACTGGTATGAGAAAATTATAGGCTTTGGGTTGGTTGGGAAGTTCTACTTTCAATAAAACCTAGGGTTTTTAAGCCTAGGAAGAGGGTTTCATGGTTTGGCTAGTGAATGATTTAATTTCTAAGATATAATGATGGAATCTAAGGTTTTGGTAGGTATGAAGTTCTTCCCCAAGGTTTCAAAAGTTTTGGACAAGTTTTGAAGGTGGTCCCTTTGTAAAAGTGGGCTAATTTGAGCCCTAAAAGGTAGAAAATCCCTATTTTGATCAAATTGTTACAAAGAATTCATAGGTGGTTTGTTGATATGTTGTAAAGCTCTATAATGGGTCCCTGATGTATGTTACATTATGAATTGAAAGCGTGTGTGAGTGGAGTAATACCTGATTTAGTGGTTTTGTTATGCTATAAGTAAACAGTGTGAAGTTGATGAATGATGAGATTCAGGTTAAATTGTGAATTAAAAATTGTTGTCATTATTTGGAATTGTGTTTGGTGAGATTTTAGGACTTACCCTATTTCATCAAAGTGGTATCAGAGCAAGGGTTCTAGTTTCCTGTAAAAGAGAGTTGAAGATTGTGAGAAAGAAAGCTTGGAAGGTGAAGAGGCAAGATTGTGAAGATGCCTCCAAAAGAAAAGAACATAGAAAAGGAGATGAATGGATTGAGAAACTAGTACATTAAAGATATTATAGAATTTAAAGAGAGATTGGTAGCCTTAGAATCTAATAAGAGAAGAGAAGCAGTTGAGAGTAGTGAGTTAGAAGAAGAAGATGATGAAGATTTTGAGGATGTTGAAGAAGAGCTTGATCCAAAAGACCAAAGAATGGTCAAGTTGATAAAGGCTATAAAAGGTGACAAATACAAGGTAAAAATTGTTGTGCAAAATTTTGGTGGTAATTTGAATGAAGAGGATTTTTTAGATTGGATAGCTTGTTTGGATACCTATTTTGAATGTGAAGAGATTCCTAAAGAATAGAGAGTAAAGATTGTCAAAACAAAGCTTAAGGGTTATGCACTTGTATGGTGGGATTATCTATAGTTAGAAAGAAGAAAAAAAGGAAAGTCTGTGATTGTGGATTGGGACAAGATGGTGGCTAAGTTAAATGGTAAGTTTCTCCCTTCAGATTATCAAGTTCAAATGCTTAAGAAATTGCAAAACTTGAGACAAAAGGAAATGGATGTAAAGCCATACACTGAAGAATTTTATAGATTGAGCATGAGGTTTAACCATAATGAAAATGAATATGGGAAAATTGCTAGGTACTTGGGTGGCTTAATGAATATTCAGGATGAGTTGGCTTTGACTAACCCTAGAAATGTAGAAGAATGTTACAAAATGGCATTGAAGGCTGAAGAGAAGGTAAAGAGGAGACAAGAGAAAATAGTAAGAGGAAGAGGTAGCACCATGAGAGGAAGAAGAAATTTTTCTACTCTAAGGCAAGTAACTAAAAATCAAGGAGAAGAACCAAGCAAAAGAGATGAACAATTTACCAATTTTAGAGAAGGATATAAAGGCACAAGGGGCATATTTGGAGGTGGAAGGAATTCTAACACTTTTGTAGGAAGATGTTATCAGTGCCAAGAATTTGGACTTCCTGCTTGGAAGTTCCCTAAGAAGGCTAGTTCATCAACAAGTGGAGGAGAAAGAAAGTTTGAAAGAAGAGTACAAATAGTCCATGAAGATAAGGCTGAGAGTTTAAATTCTAATTCACTAAGTGCTGCTCCTGAAGTTGGTGAGATGCTGATGATGAAGAAACAAATATTAAAGACCACAAAAGAGAAAGATTTTCTTCAAGGAAAGGGTTTATTCAGGACAACCTACAAGTGTAGAAACAAGACCTGTATGCAAAGTCATTGTTTATTCAGGTTGTACAGATAATATTGTGTCTAATGAGATGGTAGAGAAATTGCATTTTCAAAGAGTACCTAGGAAAAGGCCATATAAGGTGTCATGGGTGAGTGAAAATCAGTCTTTGATGGTGAATGGGAAAGCAAGAGTTGAATTACAAATAGGTCCATATAAAGATGAAGTGATTTGTGACATATTACCCATAAGTTGTCATTTATTGTTGGGAAGGCCCTGGCAGTTTGATAGGTTGGCCTTGCATAATGGTAGAAAAAATACTTACACCATAGAAAAAGATGGGAGAGAGTTTGTTTTAACCCCATTGGTTGAAGGCCTAGAAGAATATGGTGAGGTTATTATGTTTGGGAGAAAGGAGTGTGTGAATGTAGATGAAGTAAAGAACATGAAATCAAAACCAAATGCAATGCTTGATAGGGATAGGACAGTAAATGGAAGAGGTGAGTCTCATTTGCAAACAATAGAAAAAAAAGAAGAAAGGTGATTTTGTTTGGAAAAGGAAGGTTGATGATAAAAGTTTTCAAACTAGTAAAGGATAGAGTGAGTGTGAAAGACATTTGGAAAGGAAAGAAAACAATGATGGTATAGTTGTAGGGATTGTTATATGCCTTGTAGCAGAAAAAATATAGTTAGAAACCATTATGATAGTGATTGATAGTATGGACAAGACAAGGATAGTGAATTGTGAAGTTGATGTGAGAAAGAGTGACCAAGATGCTTGTACAGGTGATTACAAGTTTGAGAAGGAAAAGAAAAAGAAGATAAAGGTGAGTAATGTTATTAGGACAATGAAAAAAGTAGGTACAGGTCTGAAAAAGGTAATAAACTCTAATGGGACGGTAAAAATGAAAGTGCAAATTTGACAAAGATAGTTGATGATACAAAGGTTCCTAAGTTGGATAGTGATAAAAATGCAAACAAAGAGACTAGTGGATAGTGGTTGAGGTATGAGGAAAAAATGAGAGTAATGGAAAATGATGAAGGGGAGAATAAAAATATGTATAGAGCTATGACATCAAGACTTGAAGGTGGAAAAGATGACAAACACCCCACAACATGGGAAGAGAAGTTGGAGCAGCAAATAAGTAAAGGAAAACTCAAGAATGTTAATGAAAATGAAGGATCAAAGCAAGAAAGAAGACAAAGAGGAAGTAAAATACCTGAGGAGTACCAAGGAGGAAATATCACATTGATCTTTCCAAGGGACTTGGAAAATATCAAAGCTGGGGTGTATGGTGTAGGAGCACCATTGGTGCAAAATTGTCAAGACAAGTTCATAAGGTCTGTGCTTTATAGGCTTTTGTGTTTTGTTCAAAATAAGGTCTATAAGACCATGTGTTGATGTAATTATTCATTTTTTGATAGTACTTAGCTGTCTAGGTGGTGGAGTTTTTAAAATGTGCAAAAAATGCTAAGTTGTTAAATTGGAATAATATAAGGTTATAAAAGTTCACTAAAGAGGGAGACCAACAATCACCTCTTTCAAATGTTAGTTTCAGAAGTTGAAGAGGATTTTTTTAGCTGGGAAAAACTATAAAAATCCATGAGAAATTCAAATGGAGTGTTGTTGAAACATTTTGAATGATTGAAATACAAGAAACTTCATTTTTCACTCATTTTTTCTATATTTTCTGCTATAGCAGTAGTTTGTACAGCATGTGCATCAAGTTTTTTGACTCAAATTTGTTGTGTTTTGATAATTAGGGAGAATGAAATTTATTTTGAATCCTTTAAGAAGGTTTTCATTACATGTGCATTTTATCAACAAATTACTCAAACCAGCCTAAACATTCAAATTTGAGGGTCTTGAACCAATAAAAATGGCTTTTTGACCCATTCCTCTTTCTGTAGCCTCTATAAATTGAGGAATGAGTCTGAAATAACATTAATAAGGTGTGGAAATGATTTTTTAGTGTTGGGGAGGTTTGGAAGTGTGATAGGTGTGAAACCCTTATGTGTAAAAGTGAGTTTTGTTTAAGAAAAATGAGGTTTTGATAAGTCAAATTGAATTTCTAAGTTGGAAAGCATTATTTTATGTTGGATTGAGCATTTTCAGATTATTTTAGACTGGTATGAGCAATTGATAGGCTTTGGGTTTGTTGCGAAGTTCTACTTTCAATAAAACCTAGGGTTTCTAAGCCTCAGAAGAGGGTTTCATGGTTTGGCTAGTGAATGATTTATTTTATGATATCTAATGATGGAATATAAGGTTTTGATACATATTAAGTGCTTCCCCAAGGTTTCAAAATTTTTTGAAAAGTTTTGAAGGTGGTCCCTTTGTAAAAGTGGGCTAATTTGAGCCCTAAAAGGTGGAAAATCCCTATTTTGATCAGATTGTTACAAAGTAGTCATAGGTGGTTTTTTGATATGTTGGAAATATTTGTAATGGGTCCATTATTTGTATTAAATTGTGAATTGAAAGGGTGTTTGAGTGGAGTAATACCCAATTTAGTGGTTTTGTTATGCTACAAGGTAACAGTGTGAAGTTGTTGAATTATGAGATTCAGGTTAAATTGTGAATTGAAATTTTTTGTCATTGTTTGGAATTGTGTTTTGTGAAATTGAAAGACCTACCCTATTGCATCATTTGTGTCAATTTTTTCAAGGGATTTCTTTTTTTTTTCTCAAGTTGTAAGAGACTATAAGGCTCAGGATGAACGTCAAGTGTGTACACTTTGTTTTTGTAGATGCATTTCATTTTATAATGAAGAGTAAAAGGAACCCCATTCATTGCATGAATCCACAGTCTACCCAAAAGAAGATTATATGAAATTTCATGAGGTATAACATGAATTTGTGTATCCAATGTGGCATTCCCTACTATAATAGGTAAAGTAATCACATTGAGCAATTTCTTTTCGACATTGTCAAATCCCTTAAGAGAAAAAATCAAGTTGGATTTGTGATTTATCAACACGAATCCTATCCAAAAGTCTAACACTACACACATTAATGGTTGAGCTATTGTCAACAAGGCTTCACTTTATCCCTATGCATTTGTATTGAGGTACTATTATGAAAGCTTCATTTATTTTTTGCACAAGTTCGAAAGGGGGGAGTTCACTTTGTGGAAAACAATGTCAGCATTCAATCCTTGAATTATGGATCCTATCATTTTGTTGTACATTAGAAGGGATAGGAACTCATTGTAAGGTTTTTTGAAGCATAGTGTGATAGGTAGGTTAATTTCAAAGAAGGTCCCAAAGGGATATCTTTGTGGGAGTGCTCTTAAATTGTTCAACAAGATTATACTCCCTTAATCGAGGAGCACTAGGTCGTATAGAATTGGGAAAAGGTAAGGAGGTTGGGGTCAGTTGTTGTGGTTGTGGATTTTTTCTAGTGTTATATGTATGAGCAATAGTATTACAACTTAGTTGCTATGAAACATTTTTCTTAGGTGGGTAAAGGTCAAGTTTGGGTTTGTTTTGAGTTTGAGGTGTGTGTGAAGGGGGATAAAGGATGAGTTGAGGTGAACAATATTAACATCCCTTGGTGAATGAGAGTCTAACATGGGATCTTCATCATCTTCGAAGGGAATAATATCATTATTATCAATGTTATCCTTGTCTCGCATCACGATATCCTCCCTAGGAGGAGAGTTCTTAGGAGAACTACCAACTACATGTTCTTGACATTCAAGGGTTGGTTATTCTAAAATGACTTCATCACAAGTAAGGGAATGATTAATGATGGGATTATCAATAGTGTGATGATTAGGAGAAGGTTCTATATGATTGTATATTGTCTGTAAGGTCTCATTCTCTTGTGCCATCTTATCTTCCTTGGTAGGAGAGCTTGTAGTATGTTCATCCATGGTTAGATTTTGTAAAGCATCTTCATCACAAGAAAAGGACACATCAAGAGAAGGAAAACTAAGATTCTTTTGTTCAAATAGGCTTTTTCAAATGTTAGGGACATGAGAAATGAAAGAGATAATGTTATCACTTTCAATCCACATATCCTCTTCACAAATGTGATTTTCATGAGCATTCACAATTGTATCCTCTTGTAATGGCTTCTTAAAAGTAGGGAGAGTATGGAGAGAGGGACTTGGGATAGGCCAAGTGGTGGCTATGATCTCATTTTCTTTTTGTCTAATTTCTTCCAAAGGGGAATGAGAAGAGGGACAATAAAGACCCTCAATGCTTGTATCTTCCTTCACCAAGATACCTTTGTCACTAATAAGATAGCTATTGGGAGAAGAACAAGTATGATTGTTATGATTGTCTACACTACCATTCTCACCAATGGGCAATGTAATATTAAGGATTGTGTCAATATTTTGATCATAATGATGACTAACATTTTTCTTAATGACCTCATTGTTGTAATAAAAATTGAATTCATAAGAGGGGATGCTATTTTTATGCAGTCTATTTTTAACCAAATAAAAGCCACATCATTTGAAAGAAAGCATGCTATCATGGAAAAGTGCAATGTAATGACTTAAAATGAAATGTTTAAATGCAATTTTCAGATGTGAAACAAGGTAATTTTCTTATTACATTATGCAACAACCTAAAAGATGAAATGTTGGAAATGCAAATGTGAAATTAAACAATGCATGAAATGAGCTAATTTAAGCTAGATCTAATGAAATGCATGTTATAGAAACTCAAACAACTGATACAAGTAGGTAATGGCAGAAAACAAAAGCTTAAAAATAGGGTTTTTAGTTTTGTAAAAGGTAGTTTCAGGGGTGAAAAGGGACTAAGTCGCCCAAGGTGGCGGATTAGTCCCATTAGGGAATTCTTTTAGAAATTTTAAAATTTTTTTGGTTGATTTTGATGTTTTCTATGTTGAATGATGCATACCTAAGATTACAATGCATAATTTCAGAAATTTTCAATGATTTAAGATCCAAACATGCAAACTAAATGCACTTTCACTAATGCAAACATTAAGAAACCCCAGATGTCAATTAACTAATGCAAACCCTAATAAAAAGTCAATGCAAGCTAGATCTAGGGAGAGGATGGACTCCTAATCAGAAAAGAAGGCATTCAAAAATTTGAGTTCACCAAAATGTGGACAAAGATTTTGGCACCCAAGGTTCTCTTGCACTTCTAGGGTTTTTCACCTAAAAGGAGAGAGATGGGCCAAAATGGGCAATGCCCCGACTCAAAATAATGTAAGTATGAATGAAATATGCCTAAATGAAATGCCCTAAATGGAATAAATTGATAAAGGAAATGAGTTATGAATGCAAAACCTAAGAAATGCAAGTCATTTGAAAACACATTGTGATATGAAAAATGACCTAAGAATGCAAGCAAACAATAACAAAAATGAAAAAGACTAGAGAGGTGCACCTGGAAATTGGAATGTGATGCAAAGAGGCTCTAGAATCTTGCAAAATTTTTTGTTGAGGCCAAATGGGACACTTATGCCAAGCTGGACGACTTAGTCCTATTTCGAGGAGATTCAATTGGAATAGGTTTTAGCCAAATGGGTATCCGAAAATACAAAAATTACTTTTCAAGCTTGGTAGTGGGACTAATTCACCACAGATGGTGACTTAGTCCACCTAGGAGCCTCAAGAAATTGAGGGTAGGAATCTATAGCTCTCACTCTACACTTCTCTTTTTGACAAGTGTCTGTATCTGATTATGTAGAAATCAAGTTGTAAGAGGTCTCCAAGATTCTCTTAGGGATTTTGTTGACTTGAATGAATTTGATGAAATGAAAACACCTTTCTCTTTGACAAATCTATATACAAGACCTACAAAACACACATGCAAAGAGAGGAAAAAGGGTTAAGGGTTAGTGAATAAGGGTTTGCCTTCGTCAAACCCCAATTTGGTAATAAAACCCTTGAAAATGAAATGAAATATAAAGATAATGATGAATGAACAACATGCAATGCTACAACTCACCAAACCTTTGATGTAGAAATCTAAATATATGCAAGTAGATGCTCCAATGGATGCTTGATAATGCCAAAGTGCTTGATAATTGCTTGAGAATGAATTGTTAGATGAATGGGGTCGAAAATGAGAGGAAAACCCTTTATTTATACTTGATTTTACAATACCCCAAAAATAACACATCATAATCTAACCTTAAGTTTAAGAGAATAATATCCTGCCAGAAATTTAAAATAATTTTGATTTTTGTGCCCAGTGGGACTAATTTTCCCTAGGTGGCTACTTGGTCCCACCAAAGCAATTTTACTAGGTGTCAGGGATTAAAGTTTATTTAATGATGTTTAATAGGATTATTTTCTGAAACAAACTTAGGTAGGGTGGAAAGTGCATTAAGGGGTTATTTAAACATAAGAAAGGGTTGAATTAGTGATGAAAAGCATAGAAAACCATGAAAGTTTGTTACAACCCTTTACAAAACTTTGAAATAAGACTTGGTAAGTGATATAAAATGGTTATTTAGGTGAATTATAATGAAAAAGTCCTAGAAAAATGT
The DNA here is from genome assembly GCA_007258455.2 of Sequoia sempervirens. Lineage (NCBI taxonomy): Eukaryota > Viridiplantae > Streptophyta > Pinopsida > Cupressales > Cupressaceae > Sequoia > Sequoia sempervirens. Next base: position 338,395,520 of record VDFB02353493.1, read on the forward strand.
GAAAGTGGGTTACAACACTTCACAACACTTTTACAAGACATCATAGAATTATTAATGATTCACATTGGTCCAAGACCTAATGTGAATGTATTAGCCACATTACAACATTAAATCTAGGCAAAATCAAGCCAAAATCACCAGGAAGGGTCTAAACATGAGAAAAAGTAGAAGGGTTAACTTTTTTGTGTGCACAATTAGCTCATTTTCCCATAAGTATCCTAGATTAATGTGAGGGTATTCATCCATTTTCCCATGAATATGGATCCATTAAGCTTAGTTGGAGAAACCCCATATGGACTATGAAAAAATGTGCCTAACATGTCATCTTCGATGGATTTTGCAAGATATTTCTTGAAGTTAGGTTGTGGTTTCTCTATTACCTCAAAAAACCTTAGTGTAGCTATTCAAAAATAGATTCAAACTATTTTTCAAGAAAGGTTCTTCAAAAAGTAGGGTAAAGAAGATTTGTACATACAATTTTCTTCACTCACCCAACTAGTGTTTTGATGCACTGAAACTCAAGTCAACTTGAACAATTTGAATTATTTCCTCATTGATTTGCTCCTTTTTGAGTGCCCTTTGTGAAATGATTTTTCCTTTGTGAAATCACTTATAGTCCTTCAATTTGACCTAATTTCTCATTGAATGCTTAAACAATAAGGTTTTCAACCCTTCATTTATGTGCATAGTCATATTCTGAAGCTCTCCAAACTTTTGCATCATAATATTTTCTTCCACAATCTTCACCAATAGATCAAGCATGTTGTTCTTGTTAACACTATGATTTGTACCCTAGATGTATCTTAACACAACTAATAATGTGAAACATGGCTACTTTTCTAAGGCTGTGGGTCACCTATAGTAGAAAAGGACCTCCAGAAAAAGTTAGTTCTTTATTGAATATCATCCTAAATCCTATTGGTTTTTTGTTGAGGAAAAGGCTAAAGAGATAACATGAAATGAAAATAACTACCTCCTAAGGTGATACATCAAAACATTACTCATACTTGAAATTCAGATTTCATACACTTGCATATAGTGACTGGAAAACCAACTTGCACAACTTGTTTCTGTGTGTTTTGCATAAGTATTTTATAAACAGGTCTTACTACTTAAGCTCCTAGGAGGAACAAGGCTTCATAGCTAAGAGCAACTTGCTTTCTTGACACATATTATAACCTACATCACACTTCTTTGCAAAAAGGTACTAAGTCCATGAGACAGAGTTAAAGGAAATGAATACAATCTCACAACAACTTAATCAATCATGTATAAATACACAATTATGCAATAAAAGGAAGGAAAAAGCATACCATTCAATAATACCCAAGGTCTATATTGTATTTCATGTCCAAATGAGTTACAAAGCTCAAATGAAATTTGACAAAGGACTCAAAAAGTCTCTAAGTCTCAATCTGCATTAGAAGAACTAATTGAAAATGAGTTACAAGAGTGAAAATTATACTCAACCCAAGTAGTTGCACCAAAATAGGAGTAAGCAGCTATCTTGGGTTGGATCCACCAAAAGAGCCTAAAATTGAGGCATTAGATTCCCCCAAAACTATCACCAACATGTGGGGAAAGTGGTTTTGTCCATGCCAAGCATCTAGGCATGTAAAACCACCCCTATATTTTAGCAAAACCTCCAACAAGGTGCATAAATGCTCCTACAGACATGGAATATGTCTCCAAACTGAAAATATCCTACCCTGTATACCCTCCATTTGTTTTGAAAGAAAAATTCTCCCTAACTGAATGTTGAAAGTATTCATCATTTTGCATTTGAGAATAATAAAATGACTTAAGGTTTATAATTGCACCTTAAAGTCATTTGTTTTACAATAAGCACATATGCAAAAGATGAAAATTAATTAACAATCTTAACAACACGTGGTGGCATACATGTGTTACAAAGGCTCTACAAAGGTATGATGTGGCATCACATTTTAAAGTTTGCAAAAATATCACAAAGCATAAAAACACAAGGCATAAAACATTTTCCCAAGGAAAATAATACTCCATTGAGAGGACCAGCAACATATTTACTTGGCATTGATTTTTGCTAAATCAAAGGTGAAAAATATACCTTCTATCAACATCCTTTGGGTTGATAACCCTAAAAATAATACAAAGGAAAGAGGTCATTTCACTTTATTTGTTCATGAAGCTTCCTAAAGAAGCCTAGCCATCGACAAAAGGGTTTGTGGAACTTTATAGATGATCTTCCATGGCGGATTCTAGAAAAATAGAAGCTTCTCCAATAGTGTGCAAAGTAACAGGTAAAAGCTCTGGTGAGATTTCTATAAGCATAAATTATTATTTCGCTTTCATTTTCCTACAAGAAAGCTCATATTCGAACTCTATAAATGCAAAACAATGAATATATCTTGCCTTTTTTAGCATTTATGGTTTTGAAGAAGAAACATGGTATCTCTATTCTTCTTTATATGAAGCTTAATAGTTTTTACTTTATGCATACTGTGGATAAAATCCTTTTGAGTTTTCCAAAACCCTTATCCTCCATTACTTTCCTTGAATGCTTACATTTTTGAATATTTATATACTTTCTAAAGAAAACTATTATGAAAGTTGTGGCTACATACTTGCATATTTCCTTGATTTTTCTACAACACTATAACTTAATTAACTTCTTCAAATTTTATGGGTGCATATTTGCTCCATTCTAAAAGTAGAACCTTCTTCTATAGCCGCAACCATGCATACCACAAAAACTTATTTCAATGTAAAGGAATTTCACTTTTAGAGTCTTTAAAAAGGATTTTATTCTTTACTTTTAACAAATAAGGGTTTTATTTTCTACATTTTAATGAAAAATACATAAAAACTCAAACCGCGGATCTAACCTAGAAAGATGAGGGTTTATATGCTATAGGAACCTCCCTTTGAAAATTGCTTTTCTATTCTTTGCATACCTCTATGCATCACTTTGGTTTGGACCTCTTAAGATATAAAGACATCTTTCACATATTACCATTTCTAGAAAAATGGCTCGTCTTTTATTTTATGGTTGCCTGGGTTATTTCAATTCTTTATTCCTAAAAATTTCACACAAAACCCATAAGGTTTTCCCTACCAGAAGGTAGCATACATTTTTCAACCTTTTATCCTTTAGCTATTTACAACCATGAAATAACAAATTATGTTTATGGAGCTTTATATAGAATCTGCACTCTTAATATAAATGTTGTTCTAGATTTATGATCAAATCTTTCAATATTTTCTCTTTGCAAACACACACATCAAATGCATTTTGGCATGTATTAACTACTTAACCTTGATTGATGATGGTATAGTCCTTTGTTCTTTATCAAGCATCTCACGGTTGTCCTCTAGTTGTATTCAACAAAAACTATCACATCCATGTCTAAAATCTGCCATCCTAGGCATAATATCATGAAATTTTATGTCCCACCAGCATCTTCATCATATGAGGTAGGTTGTATTTTCTCATTGAAACCCCTTAAAAGGGAAGCTGATTCTTACTCTCATGGCATTATACATTCACTGTTCTTCATATTTAGAAAAATATTGCATCTATAACATATATTTTATTGATTCAAAATCCTTTCTTTTTCAGGCATCATTTAATCATACACCATATATTAATCTTTAAGGCTTGCACTCATGTTCTCATGGTTCATGGCTTGACATTGAAACCCTGTAACTAAAAGATGCAACTATGAATATGAATGAGCTATTTGAGCACTATATTTTGCATTGTGTTGCTCCTTTTCTCTATAATGGCAGCATACTACTTTGATTTTTTTCTTCATAGGCATGATTTTCAATTTAATATCCATAGCTTTTAATATTTCAATGCATTTCAATAGAAATACATTTTGAAAGATGCAAAACACAAAAAATATAGAATTGTTCCATACCTACACAGTCTAATAATTCCTTTGCTATTGTTGTAACTTGGAATAACCTTTAATAACTATTCATTATTCTTCATGGTTGCTTCTCATAGTTAAAAAGACTGTTTATATATGCTTTTGTAATGCTACATTGTTGAGTTGCAAAATTAGCACTCTTAATTAAAATCAGTTCCTGATAACTCTTAAGTTTTACTTTCATGAATTAGCACATCAATGGATTTATACAGCCTCTGTAAACTATTTGTATGCATTATAAGTGATGAACTATCTAATGAGTATCTTTCAATACCTCTCAAATCATGTCAAAGCAGCACGATGTGCTCAACCCTTGTCGGAGCCACATTTATCCCACGTGTTGTAATTAGATGAAATAGTAACATTGATTTTCCTGTATCTCCACATGAAGTAAACAATTAGAAAAAAAATATGCATAAAATTGATGTATTAAATGACCCTATTTCTTTCTTTGGACATGAATAGTTTGTATGCTTATTTAATGTATTTGAGGGGAATTTTATACATTCATACCCATGCATGTACATGTAGTGTTAGAGACCATCACTGTCACTTCGTAGAATAGTACTCTAACATCATTACAATTTCCAGATGTAGGGGCTAGGAGCAGGGAGCTACGGAGGATGCAAGACAACAGACACTGAACCAGTCATCAAGCAATGATTGGCCTCTTCCCCTATATGTGCATTCTTTTTCTTTCATCCGTCAATGTATAAATTATTTTTCATTTTTAGTGGACAAGTTAAGTCTCATGGCTTGTGTGAGACAAATATGTACTTTTGTATCAATAAAGATTACTTTTAGAAAGATTTGTGCAAATCTTTTCCATATTGTATGCACTTGTATAAATACAATAATCTATAACTAAAACTTGTAATCTCTTTGATTTTCCTATTTATACAATTGAATGCAATATAGGGAAGATTTATAAGAAATGTACTTCACTTTCAGTTTGAAAACACTCCAAACTCAATCAACTTAAGTAAATAACAAAAATGAGTAACATTTCTGGTGAAATTTTCTATATGTTTTCCTACTAAACATTAAGACTAGTTTCCTAGACTATTCATTGGGCATGGAGTCACTCAGAAACTCAAAACAGATTTCAAAGCAACTTGATTCAATGTTGTAATTCAGTAGAAATGATTCATAACACCTTGGAAACTTATTGAAGACCAAAACTACAGTAGGGAAACTATCTAACTATGTTGAAAAGAACTTATGGAATTTGAAAACTAAAACAAAACTAAGGTGAAATAACACTTATTGGAAGCAAAACTTCTAAACTAGAAAAAGTGATATAGATCAAACCTCAAAGAAACACTTGAGTTGTATCCAATTGAATAGGATAGGAAAAATATCTCCATCCATCTTGGACAACTGGAATGCATTGTGCTCCTTGCACTCTGTGATAACAAATGGGCCACTCTAGAAGCTATCAAACTTTGTATGCTTTTCTGGCCTGCTTTTCAACTCATTCCATTTGAGCATAACATCACCTTCTCTAAAACATTTGGCAGTTGCCCTCTTATCAAAAACTCATTTACTTTGGATTTGATGATACTCCAAAGACTTCATAGCTTTGTTTCTTGTCTCTTCTAGCTCCATGAGCTAAGCATATCTAACTACCAATGGATCTTTTTCTTCAAACATTTCCAACTGATGCATAATATCAAGAGTTGTTAGCTCTACAGACAAAGGTAATCTAGCTTCTTTGCCATAAACCAATACATATGGAGAATTTCCAATAAACCATTTGGGAGTTATCTTATTTTCCCATAAGGCAGATTTCAGCTTGGTGTGCCAAGCTCTTTAATTATCCTCAATTATTCATTTAATTATTCTGATTAGGTTCTTGTTTGTGCTTTCAACCAAACCATTACCTTGAGGGTAAAAATTTGATGAAGTGTTCAAATATATGCCATTCTTAACTACCTAATTAGTAACTCTTAATCCAACAAATGCAAGTGCATTATCTAAAATAATGGATTTTGGAACGCCAAACCTGGTTACTAAATCATCATAAAAACTTAAGACAACACTCTCATTGGCTTCTTTTAGAGACACTGCCTCAGTCCACCTTGTGAAATAATTAGTAGCAATGAGTACCCGCTTGTGACTTGCACTAGAAGGTGGGTTTATGGGTCTAATAAAGTCAATGCCCCATCTCATGAAGGGTTGTTCCACTTGAATTGGCTACAAAGGTAATGCTGGAAGCTTTTCTTTTCCTACAAAAATTGCACACTTAAAACATTTTTTGGCCCATGTATGGGCATCCTTAAACATAGTTGGCCAATAATAGCTAGCTCTCATAATTTTCCATACTGTTGTTCTTGGAGAAAAATGACCCCCTACAGTTCCATCATGGAACTCATGAAGCACTTTTTCAATCTGATCCTAATCAATACATCTCAATAGAACACCATTTAGATCTTTTTTGAAAAGAAAATTATCAACCAACACGTATGGTATAGATTGCAATCTGAAATATCTTATTTTAGCTCTGTCTATACCTAGTAGGCATTCACCAGTCTATATAAAATGAGTCATATCAATCACCCATCCTATTGCTAATGCAGGTGCAACATTCTGATCCTAATTATCAGTGACTAGAATGACCTTTGTTTCTATTTTTCCTTAATTTTTTCATGTTGAAGCAATCTACTCATAGAGTCCTTTACCTCTTACAAGCTTTGTGATCTTGATATCAACATCAAATTCTATGACTTTAGTGATCCATCCAACTCTCTTTTCATTCAGGTCCTTGCTCAACAAAAAATCCTTCACACTTGGGTGAGCAACCATCAAATGTACCTTATTGTTAGAAATCAAGGGCTTACATTTTTTTAAACTTATGATTACAACTAGAACATGTTTCTCCACAAATGAATACCTTTGTTTAGAATCTGCCAAACCTTGGCTAAAAAAGGTAATGGGTTGTTCTAAGCCTTTAGTATTTTGTGGTACTAGCATTGTAGAAATAAAATCTATACTGCCAAAATCATATAGAATAAAATATTTTGAAAAATCTAGGTTTACCAGTGTGAGAGCTAATGCTAAAGCCTTCTTGATAGCTTCAAAGTTGTGTTTAGCTTCTCTAGTCCAGTTGAAAACTACATTCTTTCTTAACATAGCAGTCAAAGGTTGTAAAATATTTGCAACATCTGGTATAAACCTTCTCAAAAAGTTAATTTTTCCTAAGAAACTCTACAACCCTTTCTTGTGATTGGGTAAAGGAAACTCTAATATGGCTTTGAATCTCATAGGGTCAATAGTAATTCCCTATTTTGACACTGTGTCCTAGCAGCTTACCTTCATGAACAACAAAGATACTCTTATTGGGATTAAGGGATATTCCATATTCCCTACATCTTTCAAAAACTTTTTTTAAATGCAATAGATGTTCATCAGTATTTTTAGGAAATATTGTCACATCATCCAAATAAATGAGCACCATCTTATTAATTAAACATTGGAATGCCATGTCCATAGCCCTTTGAAAAGTGGCTCCAATGTTGGATAGGACAAAAGGAATTCTCTTGTAGGCCATTGTGCCCCATTTTGTTGTAAATGTAGTCGTGTATTGGTCCTCTTCTTTGACCAATACCTGGTCATAACCAGAATATCCATCGAGCAGGGAAAATCTCTCTAAACTAGCAACAACTTGAAGGATCTACTCCATAGAGGGAAGTGGGTAACGGTCCTTCAAAGAGGCCCTATTAAGATCTCTAAAATCCACACAAAGCCTAATTTCCCCATTTTTCTTTCTAACTGGAACAAGGTTAGAAACCCAAGAGGTGTGTTTAATTGGAAATATAATCCCTCCTTCAATCAACTTGGTTAATTCCTTAATCATGAGGGGTTCCAGCTTTGGATTTAAAGGTCTTTGTTTTTGTCTTACAGGCTTTTCTTTAGGTTCTAGTTCTATTGTGTGTTTAGCAATTCTAGGATCAAATCCTTTCAAATCAAAATAATCCCAAGAAAAAGCATCTTGAAATTCTTGGCATAAAGAAATGAAAGCCTGTCTATTTGATTGTGAATAGATTTTTTCCTATCTTAAGAAGCTTACCTTTAAAGATCTCCAGCTCTTCATAATGCTCCTCTTTAATCTAAATGTTGGTTTTGTTCCTTTTCAGCTAGTCATCAGTGCTAAAGATGGATTCTAACATAACCAAACCCCTGGGCAGCTTATTTTTCCTCAGCTAGATAATCTGATCCTTGTATTGTTGTTTTAACTTCTCTTGATTTACAATAGAAAATTGATCTTCCTCAAGCAGAAAACTTAAAATCTGCTCATCACTTTCAAAGACTTGCTAGTTAACATTTTTGTTAGGAATAGATGACCTAACAACTACCTTAGCATATTGTTGTACCTTCTACTTTCTAATCTCATTGGGTATGTCATATTGAGCACCAATTGTAGCCAATCTGTCTACGTGCTTATTTTGACTCCTAGGGACTAAAATCATATTAAAGGCATCAAATTCCTCTATCATATCCCATAACCTATGCTTATAAGATTTCAAAGTATCATTTTTTGTCACATTTAACCCTCTCACTTGATTAATAATCAGTTCACTATCCCCGAGCACTTGCAAGCAACTTATTCCTCTTCTCCTTGCCCATTCTAAGCCCTGTATCAATCATTCATACTCAACAGTATTGTTAGAATAGGAAAAAGAAAATATGAAAGCAACATAATACCTATCACCTTGTGGAGACATCAACATTGCACCTCCACCAACTCCATTTCTATTGGAGCCATCAAAGTACATCTTCCATAGTTCATCTTGTTGTGGTAATTGTTGTTCTACCTTCTTTTTAAGGTTTGGAATCTCTATTTTTGGTTCATACAGTGCATAAATACCCAAACCAGCCTCTTGGATGAGTTCATTTAGATTATCCACTATGTTATTTTTTGCCCACTCATTTAGTAGTACCTCTGGTATAATTTTAGCTTACAACTAGACTAAGCTACAACAAGCTTACTATCTTCAAAAATAACATAGTTAGCATTAACTAGACTTGGTTCATAAGGTTCAATGTGATCCTTTGCCAATGAATCTGATTTTATTGTCACTTTTGTTCCATACCCAGTCCTAAAAAGCATATGAGACCAGTCAAAATATAGATAACCTCCAATTTTTGCAGTGAAGTCCCTTGATAAACATAGGGAAAATAATGGAGGTAAGTCAATGACAAAGACATCTTGAGGAATTGAAAAATTTGGGTAGGCATGTAATGTGAGAACCAAATATTTAATAACACCAACAATGTTAACTATTGTCCCATCTAATTGAAGCACTCCTTTCTCAAGGGGCTAGTATTTCAATCCTAATTGGCCTACAATCTTTTTTGGCATGACTGAACTACTGGCTCCACTATCAACCATACAATTATAAACTAATTTTTCTCCTACAATCAATGTCACATAGAAAGGAGGGGCCTTGACACCTTTTTTAGACTCCTTACTTGGCTGTTTACTTTGCTTTTCATCATTATCGTGAGGTACATTTGTGAAAACAACCTTAACTGAATCAACTGGGGCATCACTAGGCACTATCTTTTCAATCAAAGTTGATTGTAACAATTCTTTTTGGCTTGGGATTTCCAAAGAGTCCCACATAGACATTGTGATATTCATTTTTTTCATATTTTCAACAATATTGAAGGGAGCAGCATAATTTACCTTTTGTTGTATACTTGCAGCAACATGTTCAGTCTGCAAGTGGGGTTGCTCCTCAGCAAAAACTAGTGTATTTCTTTGCAAAATTTGGGTTACTTGTGATGTAGATGGTTTTGCAACTCCTTTTCCTTTATTAGCTGACATCTAAAGCTCAAAATACATTTTCTTGGCTCTTGTGTTTGCTACAATTAGAGAATCATCATTAGACACTCCACAAAATTCTTCACCCTACTAATTAAGAAAGGTGGCATCACTTGTAAATTGACTTTGTTGTTGTAAGGATGCATCATTAGGTTGATTAGGTTGTGAAATTGAAGCATTTTTCACCATTAATGCTTGGTTAATAACCCCATTTGGATAAGTGGCTTGGTTGTGGGGCTGATTGCAAGATGAACACCATTCATAATCTACTACAAGATTGTTCTGAACAAGAACATGCTCCTTAACAACACTAATTAGGGCTGGGTTATATGGATGAAATGGTCTTGGATTGACATTTTGTCTTTATCCCTCATAATTTCCTTGATATTGCTGCACTTGACCTTGATTTTGTTGAAAAGGTTTTCTACTCTCTTGTTGTTTTTGATATTGGGGAAAACAGATTTTGAAGGGATCCAGAACCCTTTACAACCAAAAATCCAAACTATTTAAAACAACCAAAAAGACCATACTGTAGAAAATACAACCTGTAGTCAACAAAAAACCAGCTCCCAAACAAACACCACTAGGTTTTACAATTAGAGTTTCGCTTGTTGGAGCAAAGAGTCATATCGAAAGAAGGCCCAGAGGGTTTAGATTTTTTTCTAGTAACAGTAGTCCAACCTTCTTCAACTTGTGCTACCTTAGCCTGCCAAGCTAGCCCATTAATTTCCTGAGGATGAAAATCCACAGCCCTAGAGGTAACATCAAAGTTCGCTTGAATAGGTGTGGGAATGACCGGAGAGCAACTAGAGATGGGAAACGAAGCACCATCAATTTGTTGCTTTTCTATATTCACTAACTTGTTGCCAAAAGTCTATAATAGGTTTTTAATCTCCTACAACTCTTGAGATGAGCCTGAGGTAGTAGTCCCTTGATTAACAATAGGTTGGGAAACATTTGGCAATGCTGGTACAATTGGTAAAGGTGCAAAAGGTGGAATTTGTAAGGGCATAGAAGGCTGAATGTTTAGAAAAATTGGCATTGGGGGTCTAGGAGCTATCCTTCTAGCCTGAATAAGGTTTTTTTCAGTCCTAATAGCTATATCATATGCTTGAGGCAATGTGTTCCCACCCATATATTGAATCATGACAACAATTTCACTATGAAAAGCCCTTAAATAGTACAAGAAAGCATAATCAAGAGAAGGCCTTATTGTTTCAAGTATTTTGAACCATGTCTTCTGAAAACGGAAATTAAAATCTATCATTTTCTCTTGAGGAGCCCTTTTAATAGTTGTAAGTTTCTCAACCAGTGATAAGCAATCTGAATTATCCTAAAACTTCTTGTGTAATTTATCCCCTAATTCATCCTAGGTTGCAATAGACCCAACTTACAAACCTCTAAACCATTGCAATGCCTTTCCTTTCAATGAGGCTGCAAGTAATCTAATAGTTGCATTCTCTTGGGTTATATGATGAACCCCACACAGTGATGCTACGTCTCTAATATGTTCAATAGGGGTTGTTTGATCCTCTCTTGTAAAAAAAGGTAAGCTTTTCAAGGCAGTTACTGGGATATCATCATGTTGGGCCAAATTCAATGGACTGCCTCCATTGAGTGGCATAAAAGGTTGATTTCTAGCCATTTGCACAACTGGAGGTTGACTAACCTGAGCTAAAATAATAGGGATTGAAGTTGTAGGTACAATTGAACTGGTTATTAAAGCTAGTCTAAAACTTGGTGCAGTTGATTGAACACTCTATGAGATAGAAGCTCTTTTTATAGACCTACTCTACCTTCTAGGTGGAGACAATTGTAAATATTCAAAGGAATGCAAGCTCTTGGTTTGAATATTTTTCATGTAAAGCTTCACAACAATGATATTTTGATTATACTCTTAGTGGAAGTCGCCAGATATGCAAAAATGGCCTCTTATAGGCTTAAAACTGTTGGTAGCATATCAAAACCAACAATAACTTATGTTTTTTTGAGCTTTCTGATTCAACAGTCCCACCAGGCATTCCAAAACTATTAACACTATGATTTTCACCCTAGTTGAATCTTAACATAGCTAATCATGTGAAACATGGGAACTTTTCTAGGGCTATGGGTCACCTATAGTAGAAAAGTACCTCCAACGAAAGCTTTATCTTTATTGAATATCACCTAAATCCTATTGATTTTTTGTTGAGTGAAAGGGTAAAGAGATAACATGAAATGAAAAGAACTACCTCCTAAGGTGATACATCAAAACATTACTCAGACTTGAAATTCAGATTTCATACACTTGCATATAGTGACTAGAAAACTAACTTGCACAACTTGTTTATGTGTGTTTTGCATAAGTATTTTATAAAGAGGTCTTACTACTTAAGCTCCTAAGAGGAAAAAGGCTTCACAACTAAGAGTAACCTAATTTCTTGACATGAATTATAACCTGCAACATCACACTTCTCTGCAAAAAGGTACTAATTCATGAGACAAAGTTAAAGGAAATGAATACAATCTCATAATAACTCAATCAATCATGTAGAAATACATAAAATTTATGCAATAACAAGAAGGAAAAAGTACACCATTCAATAATACCCAAGGTCTGTACTATATTTCATATCCAAATGAGTTACAAAGCTTATATGAAATTTAACAAAGGAATCAAAAAGTCTCTAAGTCTCAATCTGCATTAGAAGAACTAACTGAAAATGAGTTACAAGAGTGAAAATTATACTCAACCCAAGTAGTTGCACCAAAATAGGAGCAAACAACTACCTTGGGTTAGATCCACCAAAAGAGCTTAAAATTGAGGCATTAGATTCCCCCCAAAATTGTCTCCAACATGTGGGGAAAGTGGTTTTAGCCATGCCAAGTATCTAGGCATGCAAAACCACCCCTAGATTCTAGAAAAACATCCAACAAGATGCATAAATGCTCCTACAAATGTGGCATATGTATCCAAACTGAAAATATCCTACCCTATATACCCTCCATTTGTTTTGAAAGCATAATTCTCCCCAATTGAATGTTGAAAGTCTTCATCATTTTGCATTTAAGAATATCAAAATTAATTAAGGTTTATAATTGCACCTTAAATTCATTTGTTTTACAATAAGCACATATGCAAAAGATGAAAATTAATATCAAAGGTGAAAAATACACCTTCTATCAACATCCTTAGGGTTGATAACCCTAAAACAAAAACAAAGGAAAAGAGGTCATTTCGCTTTATTTGTTCATGAAGCTCCCTGAAGAAGCCTAGCCATCGACACAAGGGTTTGTGGAACTTTGTAGATGATCTTCCATGGTAGATTCTAGAAAAACAAAGGCTTCTCCAACAATTTTTTGTGCAAAGTAACAGGTAAAAGCTCTAGTGAGCTTTCTATAAGCATAAAGTCTTATTTCGCTTTCATTTTCCTACAAGAAAGCTCATATTCGAGCTCTGTAAATGAAAAATAATGAATATATCTTTCGTTTTTTAGAATTTATGGTTTTGAAGAAGAAACGTGGTATCTCTATTCTTCTTTATATGAAGCTTAAGAGTTTTTACTTTATGCATACTGTAGATAAACTCCTTGTGAGTTTTCCAAAACTCATATCCTCCATTATTTCCCTTAGATGCTTACATTTTTTGAAGATTCATGTAATTTCTAAAGAAAACTATTATGAAAGGCATGGCTACATACCTGTATATTTCCTTGAATTTTCTATAACATTGTAGCTTAATTCACTTCTTCAAATTTTATGGGTGCATATGTGTTCCATTATGAAAGTAGAACCTTCTTCTATAGTCGTAGAAATGCATACCACAAAAAATTATTTCAATGTCGAGGGATTTCACTTTCAGAGTCTTTAAAAATTCTTTTATTCTTTACTCTTAACAAATAAGGGTTTTATTTTCTGCATTTTAATGAAAAATACATAAAAACTCAAACTGTGGGTCTGACCTAGAAAGATGAGGTTTTATATGCTACATGCACCTCCCTTTGAAAATTTCTTTTTTGTTCTTTGCATACCTTGATGCATCACTTTGGTTTGGCCCTCTTAAGATATAAAGACATCTTTCGCATATTACCATTTTCAGAAAAAATGGCTTGGCTTATGTTTTATGGTTGCCTGGGTTATTTCAATTCTTTATTCCTAAAAATTTCACACAAAACCCATAAGGTTTTCCCTACTAGAAGATAACATAGATTTTTCAACCTTCTATCCTTCAGCTATTTACAACCACGAAATAATAAATTATGTTTATGGAGCTTCATATAGAATTTTCACTCTTAATATAAATGTTGTTCCAGATTTATGATCAAATCTTGCCATATTTTCTCTTTACAAATGCACACATCAAATGAATTTTGGCATGTATTAACAACTTCAACTTGATTGATGATGGTACAGTCCTTTGTTCTTTATCAAGCATCTCATGGCTATCCTCTAGTTGTATTCAACAAAAACTATCACATCCATGTCTAAAATCTGCCATCCTAGGCAGAATATAATAAAAATTTATGTCCCACTAGCATCTTCATTATATGAGGTAGGTTGTATTTTCTCATTGAAATCCCTTAAAAGGGAAATTGTTTCTTACTCTCATGACATTTTACATTTACTATTCTTCATATTAAAAAAAAGACTACATTTATAGCATATATTTTATTGATTCAAAATCCTTTCTTTTTCAGGCATCATTTAATCATACACCATATATTAAAATCTTTGAGGCTTGTGCTCCTATTCTCATGGTTCAAGGCTTAACATTAAAACCCTATAACTAAAAGATGTGAATATGAATATGAATGTACTAAAGCACTATATTTTGCATTGTGTTGCTCTTTTCTCTCTAATGGCATCCTACTACTTTGATTTTGTTCTTCATAGCCATGATTTTTAATTTAATATCCATAGCTTTTAATATTTCAATGCATTTCAACATAAATATATTTTGAAAGATGTAAAACACATAAAATATAGAATTGTTCCATACCTACACAGTCTAATCATTCCTTTGCTACTACAGTAACTTGGAATAACATTTAATAATTATTCATTATTCTTCATGGTTGCTTCTCACAGTTAAAAAGACTATTTATATATGCTTTTGTAATGCTGCATTATTGAGTTGTAAAACTGACACTCTTAGTTAAAATTAGTTCTTCATAACTCTTAAGTTGTGCTTTCATGAATTAGCACATCAATGGATTTATACAACCTCTATAAATTGTTTGTATGCATCATAAGTGATGAACTATCTGATGAGTCTCTTTCAATACCTCTCAAAGCATGTCAAAGCAGCACATTGGCTTAACCCTTGTGGGAGCCACATTTATCCCATGTGTTGTAATTAGATGAAATAGTAACATTGATTTTCCTATATCTGCACATGAAGCAGGCAATTAGAAAGAACATGTGCATAATATTGATGTATTAGATGGCCATGTTTCTTTGTTTGGACATGAACAATTTATATGCTTATTTAAAGTATTTGAGGGGCAGTTTATACATTCATGGATTCATGTACATGTAGTGTTAGAGACTGTCATTTCTTAGAGCACTGCTCTCACATAATTGTGATTTCCAGATGTAGGGGTTGGGAGCAGGGAGCTACAGAGGATGCAAGTCATCTCAAAGTATGAGACAAAGCAAGACATCAGACATTGAACCAATCATTAGGCAATGATTGGCCTCTTACCCTATATGTGCATTCTTTTTCTTTCATCAATTAATGTATAAATCTTTTTTCATTTTCATTGGACAAGTTAAGTCTCATGGCTTGTGTGAGACAAATATGTACTTTTGTATCAATAAAGATTACTTTCAGAAATATTTGTGCAAATATTTTCCATATTATATGCACTTGTATAAATGCAACAATCTATTACTAAAACTTGTAATGTATTTGATTTTCCCTTTTATACAATTTAATGCAATATAGGGAAGATAGAAAAGAAATGTACTTCACTTTTAGTTTGCAAACACTCTAAATTCAATCAACTTGAGTAAATAAAAAAATGCGTAACATATCTACATAAAATATCTTTGCACTAAGGCATCAACACATCTTCTCTAGTAGGGGAGAAAATATTTCCATTAAAGCTCCCCCTAAGCTATAGCTCTTAGCTTCTTTTCCAAAGGAAACATCTGCATTAGAGGATGGTACAAATTCTTCCTTGACTTCTATCTCTCATTCTTTCTCCATATATTTTCCATTTCATTCTTTGTTTCTATTGGATTCACCCTTTTTTACTAGTTTATTCCTTTTTACTGGATTATTTTCCTTGTATTTCTACTTTTGGAAAACTTAGCAATGTGTCCAAGCCTATTGCAATTATAACATGTTACATTCTTCTAAATAGTATTCATTTTATATCTGCATTGGTTAGATTTATGCCCAAATCCATAACATTTATAATATTAGCCATTGAAACATTGAATCTTTCTACCATTGTTATATCCATTCATCATTTGACTTCTACATTCACTATTTTTATGACCAAATCTATTACATGTAAAACAGTAAATAGAAAAGGATGGGTTATTATGATTCATTCTACTTCTACATTCCATTTCCTTATGTCCAAATCTATTGCAAGAATATAAAAATCAATTGAGAGATGGGTTCCTTTGTGTGTTTTGTTTTTTTATTGGTGGTCTTCTAGAAACATTTCTTTGATTTCAGATCTTATCATTATTCTACTTATCTTCAATTTTCTATTTTAGTATTTGATTTTTTATTCTACTTTGAACTTTCTCCTATCTCAAACACTATTACACCATTGTCTTTAGAGCCTTTCTAGTTTGTAATCATCTCATCAAGCTTTGTAGCACTCATTTTGAATTTGTCTTCTTGACTTCTTTGGTGTAGGAGCACCTTAGGTTTAGTAGGTTAAGTTCAAGTTGTATTTTTGGTTTTCTTATGTTGGTTTTATGTAATAAGGTCATCTAAGACCATTTTAGGTGTGTTAGAGTCCATATTCGGTAGTTAGGAGTGTTGGTGGGTCAAGTTGCTTAAAGTTGTCAATTTTGCAAAATGTTGTCAATGTGGCAAAACATAAAATATGAAAAGACATAAGTGTAAATGAAACAATTAGAATATTTGTAGTTGGAAAATTAATTGTAAATGGTTGCTACATGTTTAAATAAGACTTGGATGGTTGAATCCAAGGTTGGAGAGGTGGTGGTTACATTTTTAAAGTGAAATCAATTAAAAACATCCTTATTTCTACATTTATGAAAGTTAAATTGCTATTTTAGAGCATGGTATATACTTGTACAATCTCACCATGGCCTAAAATATTTTGTAATTGGTGGTGCTATGAATCTTCTTTATTCTCCTTTTGGTAGCGCTCAAATTAATTACGGTTCAAGCAAGTTAGAGCCATTTTACCTCGAGTAGCTTGAAACCTTAGTTGAGGTAAAAGTGAGCGAACAAATCAATTTTTGAAGCATTCCATCCAAAGTAATTTACCTTGATTTTGAGATATGTTGTATAAAGTCAAATTATGTGTATGAAACTATTTTTTATATTTGTGTTATCATGTCTGTACTAAAAATTTTGACCAAAAAATCCTAATTTGCTACTCCCATGTTTTAAGGTTTTAAGAGCAAGTTGACAACTTTTGATGGTTTTCACACAAAGTACTATACCATAGTTTTTATATATGTGTTGTAAGGGTGAAAAATGTATCCCAAACTAGCCTTACATTTTGAAAATCAAATTTTCATCAAAATTTATGATAAAAATATTGATTTGTTGCTCTCTTTAGGCCTAATTTGAGCCTTAGCAGTTCAAATTTGAGGGTTTTATTACAAAGTAGCACCATCTAGAAATTTGATATGTTGTGAAGTGGCATAAAGGGTATTTGTAAAGGTGTTCATATTATTGATGCTAGGTTTTTCCTGAAAGATATGGTGGAAAACCCCTATTTGAAATACTACTAGGGACTTGGAGGATTGTGAAGGAAACCCACCAAGTTTGGATTCTAAGATTACAAAGTTTGATTGGTTGAGTTTGTGTTGAGGTTAGCCACCCTACTCTACATCAAATTGGTATTAGAGCCCAAAGATCTAGGCAAGGATTTTTTTTGGAGTTTATGCGTTGTATTTTTATAGGTTGAAGTAAAAACCTAGATGCTAAAAGACTAGGTAGTGAAGAAATGATGAAACCTAGGTGAGGTATCTCAAAGACAAGAGGAAGCAAAGTGAAATAGACTTGCTTGAGAAAAGAGAATGGAAATGTTGAGAAATTTTGTTCATGAAGACTTGTAGAGTAAGGAGGTCACAAGCAAGAAACAAGAGAAAAGTGAGAGGAAGAAGAAAGATGAGGGGGCAAAACAAGTAAGCATTCAACAAGAGATAATAAAGTTGATCCAAACTTTGGAAGAAATGGAAAAAAGAATGGAACTTGAGATGCAAAACTTCTTGAGAGAGAAAAACAAGAAAGTGGTTGAAATTTACCAATAAGGAAGACGGTTAAACAACCTATCAATTAGAAGATTATTCAGAAGAGAAGAAGGCAAGAGAGGATAGTAGAACCAGATATTGGAGGATATTTGTTAATGGAGGAAGAGTAAAAACCACCTGAGAAAGAGGAATAGGTAATTAATATAATGGTGAGTAATCCTAGGCATGCTTTGACATTCACAAGCATTGAAGAGTTGCCTTGGGAAGTTTAGGATGTCTTGAAGGATCATGTAGACATAGTGGTTGATAGATTTTCTAACTTTTTGCTTCCAAAGAAAAGTGTTAGTCACTATTTAAATTTTGTTCTAGGGGCTGGTCTGTCATACACAATAGCCTATGATAAAAAAAATAAAGAATGTGATGTGTAAAGAAAGGGATGGTATCAACACAAATGTTTCACTTGTTTGGGAGGTTGTCAATAAAAGGAATTTGGATGCTATAGGCAAGAGGATTGCTAGGAAAGATATTGCAAGGTTGAGCAAGCAATGTTTGAAGGGAAAAGAAGGTGTGGAGCAACAAATGGGAGTTGTAGATGTTAGAGACAAGGAGAGAAGATAAAGTGTTCTTGATGAGATTGCAAACTTGAGAGATAAGGGTATGTGTAGGATCATCACAGAAAAAATAGTCCTTTAAGTGACGAAAAATTTAGAAAAAGGAGAGTTAGGCAACTTGACGTAAAAAAATGAATAAGTTATTTATATTATTTCAAAAATATGTCAGAATAGAATTTGTAGAAAATTGAATGTAGTTTCTAAATTACTAGGTTTATTTAAAAATATATATATATATTTGGTGAAAATTTGAAATTTCAATGTAGTAGTACTTAAATTTCAGAGAAAAAATAAGTAGGTGTCTATCTGACCACCCTAACCACAATAAAATGATTATATTTTTTTTTAAGATTTTAGATATAAGTAGAGGACTCATGTCCCGATGTGATGCATATTTTTTTGTAATATTTTTCTAACTAAATAATTAATTATGAATTTTTTATTACAACTTTTAAAAAATATAAAATCATGTATGTTTGACCACCTTAACTTGGTCAAAACTTAATGAAATTCAAATTATTTTTTTAATCCTATAGTATATGAAGCATAGAATGTGACACATGTTTCAAATTCAAAAAATGTGATACCGTTTGAAAGCTATAGATGTTTTTCAATCAACCTATCAATTAGGACTTTAGTCATAATTCAAATAGAAAATGAATAATAAATATTTATTAAAGTTAAAGTAAAGCATAATTTATATTGGTGGAAAGTTGAGAATCTCCTTTAAAAACTATTTTTGTTTCATCATTTCTAGGTGAAAAAAAAGTTGTCAGCCATATACCCTACACATACCCATCATATTGCCACTTTTTGGCCCATCATGATCCTGCACATACCTATAAGAAACCTAAAGTGAATGAAACAATCCATTCAAGGGGAACAAGGTACTATTGAAGTGCATGACATCCATCAAGGAAAGAGGGATCAATGACAAGGAGAGGTGTAGATGGAGGACATGTTTATTTTGACAAATTCAAATACCTTTGTCAAGTGCTAAAAAAAACTATAGTGAGGATGAAGCAAGCATGGAATTGTTCCAAAGAAGATACTGTGTAGGGATCTAAAGACATCAATCAAGAGTTTTCAAGCATATTTCTCATGTTTCTACCTTTTATTCAAGTAGAGCTTGAATTTTTTGTCTCTAGAAGTATGGTGCAGGAGCACCTTAGGTTCAATAGGTTAAGTGCAAGTTGCAATTTTGGTTTTATTATGTTGGTTTTAAGTAATAATGTCATATAATACCATGTTGGGTTTTTTAGAGTATATATTAGGTCATTAGGAGTGCTGGTGGTGGGTCAAGTCTCTTAAAGTTGTCAATTTTGCAAAATGTTGTTAATGTGGCAAGTGTTGCAAAACATGGAATATGAAAATACATAATTGTAAATGAAGGAATTAGAATGGTTTAGTTGGAAAATAAATTTTAAATGGTTGGTACATGTTTAAATAAGCCTTGAAAGGTCCAATCCAAGGTTGGAGAGGTGGTGGTTACATTTTTGAAGTGAAATCAATAAAGGACATCCCTGTTTCTGCATTTTTGAATGTTAAATTATTGTTTCAGAGCATGGTATAGACTTGTATGGTCTCACCATGGCCTGAAACTTATTGGAATTAGTGGTTCTATGAATCTTCTTTATTCTCCTTTTTGTATCACTCAAATTCATTATGTTTCAAGCAAGTTAGAGTCATTTTACCCTAGGCGACCTGAAACCCTAGTTAGGGTAAAAGTGAGAAAACAAGTCAATTTTTGAAGCTTTCCATCCAAAGTAACCTACCTTTATTATGAGATATGTTGTATAAGGTCAAAATTGGTTTCTAAAACTATTTTTACATTTTTGGTATCATGCCTG
>VDFB02353493.1:338416215-338542354 GCA_007258455.2 Sequoia sempervirens
TTGAAAGAAAAATATGAACAAAGTAGCCGATTGGACAATGAATTGGAACAATCTAAAAACAATAAGGAAATGCTTGAAAAATAGCTTGATGATATTAGAGATGAACTTACTACTACAAATGAGTACAAGGAGAAATTCAAATCTAGTTCAACCAAACTTGATGAACTGATTAAAGATCAAAGGACTAATGGTGATAGGTGAGGTCTTGGATATGAAGAAGGATAAAGTTCTAGATTTGGACAAAATAAATCCAAACAAGAGAGATTCAAGCAAGGAATTTAGGTGAATGGAGCTAGAAGGAATCTGGTAAGACAACCAAATACTCAAAGATTCAATGGCTACTATTTTGATTACAAAAAATTCAATCATATGGCTTCTCAGTGTAGAAGTAGGATGAACACAAGTGAACCATCATTCTTAGGCCAGTGCTTTAAATGCTATAAGTATGGTCATAAGTCAAGTGAATGTAGAGTTGTGATGAATAAATTTCATATAGATATCATATGCTATGCATGCAATAGACTTGGGCATATTGCTAACCAATGCAGATCAAGGAAAAATTAGTGGAACAATTGGTTTGAATGAAGAAGTGTTGTGTTGCAACTACAACAAATTTGGCCATATTGCTATATTCTATTGGAATAGAAGAGGTCTGGTAAGACAAAATACACAACAAGATGTCAAAGGAAAATGGAACGTTACTATAGATGTGATCAAGAGGAAAATGCAGAAGAAATGGATGAAAAAGAATTCCTCTGTTGAAGGAAATATGCCAGCACCAGAATCTACTTCTAGTAATTCCTCTGGGAATTAGTTTTAGGCCTTTGGCCTTTGGAAGAAAAATAATTTAACCCCTGTAGGAAATTGATATTGGAATGTGGACCAATCTAGTAGGTGAATCTATGCTTTTTAGATGTTTAACCCAATTAGAGGCAGTATTATATAGTTTTGGAAATCCGCAGAAGAATGATCTATCTCAGTGCATGAAAACAGAGTAACCAGATGAACTAGGGTAAAGGCATTTATTTCGACAAGGGTTAGGTGTACGAATGATAAAATAAAATTTCTATCCTTCATTTGTCACTTTGCATTTTGGCGAAAAGAAGTTTGAAGAGCCCTGGAGTGAACTTTGTTGAATTGTGGAGAGATTCAAAGCATGAAGAAGAATCTATGATCAAACTCTAATCTGATGGAAAGGTATTTATTGAAAATCTTATGAATTTGTGATTTTATAATCATGGCCACTCCATTGGTAGTAGAGGTTAAGGATAGACCCCGTCCTAAATTCAAATGGAATCCTTATGTCTATTTAGACTAAGCCCTTAGGAGCGTTTTCATTTGTACCATATGAAGTGTTGCACATAGAAGATATTAGGGCTTATATACATGCCAATATTGAAGAATTAGGAAGTTCTCAAATAATGAATCTTTATTCCCATCATATAATTGGAGAGGATTTTATTGTAAAGCCAAAATTTCAAACCCTAGAAGAGAAGAAGTTCACACAGTTTGTGAAATTTCCCATATTTGAGGAAAATGAATGGGTTAGATACATTTTGAGCCGTGTTCATGTAGAGTTCATGTGGCTAAATATACCCTTCGAGATCACAAAAGAGGCTATATGTGTAGTCACAGGTTTGAATTCCACTAGTAGACTCCCAGTATTTAAATCCATGAAGAATGAGAAGGTTATTGAGGCAACAAGTGTGCAATGGAATCAAAGGGAAATGACAATAGAAGACATTGTTGAAGTGGATGTAAAATTTGCATCAATGGTCATTGGCTACAAGATATACCACTCTAGCTAGAATAATTTTGTATCTGGTATGACCATCTATGCAGCTTATGAAATGGTAAAGAAAAATGTAGAATATGACTTGTGTGAGCTGCTCAGAAGTTAGTTGATGGAGAATTTAAGCAAAACCAAGAAAGATAAGAAGAATACTTTCAAATATGGTAATATTCTATTGTGTTTATTCTTCTATTTCATGGATGAGGTTTTGAGTTTTGGAAAAGTACATTGGAAAAATGATGAGCCTGTAGCTATTTAGATAAGGAACATTTTTGGAATTGGTGATCATCAGGTCAAAAACACTACCCTCTAGGGGTACTTCAAAAATTTCTAGAATATGATGTATGCAAGGGAAATAATTCCCACTTCAATTATGGACTAGTACAGATATACTATCTGTTTCATGGTAGATATTGACTAGTGTTACATGGAAGCTGTTGATCCCAGAAGAATATGGATCATGCCTAATGGATAAGAAGTAGAGGAGAAAATTTTGAAAATGTATGTAGAACACTTGTTGAATTCACCTTTGGATCAGGTAAAAAAGAGGTTTAGAAATTATGCAGAGAAAAGTATGCAGGTTCATGTGGAATTGAAAAAACCAATGATAGTCAGGAGAGTAAGAAAAGAGGTATAATTTTTTGCAAAAATTATGGGCATACCTATAGAGAAATTGAAAGAAGTGAGAAGGAAGAGAGAAGACGCGTCTGCTAGTCTGGGAGCATCTTATGACTACATTAGATCTACAAGGATTTCCCCTATAGCCAAGCTAGATCAAGACAAACCTTCCGATGAAAGGAAGAAGAATAAAAGCACAAGAACATATGAACCTATTTTAGAAGATGAGGAAATTGAATTAGAAGAAGTTCTGAGAGAAGTGAAAGCTACCAAAACTTAGGCTGTTGAGTTAAACAAGAGAAAATCTTCTAGAAAAGAAGAAAAAGAAAAGAAGGAAAAATTTGATAAAATTGATATGTCAGTTGAGGAAGTTGAGAATGTAGTTATCAAGGACAGTAATCTTAAGCCCCTTTGTGAATTGAATGAAACTTTTTATAAATCGAGTCAAAGAATTCTTGAAGAATCCATAATAAAACATATGAAAATTTTCAATAAAGTTCTTGTTGAGATTATGTCTAGCTTACCAAAGAGTCTATATGATATTTTGGAGTCATGAAGATTAAGTGATAGAATAGAAGAAGAGAATATGAGGAAGATAATTCTTGCAGATTTATGTCTAGAAATGCCAATTGAGGATATGAATTCACTCCTTGAAAAAACTAAAAAATAATTTAAGAGCAAGACAAGGGTGAACAAACTCATGATTGGTGAAACTGATGCTATCATTGGTGAAACCGAGGAGATTCTGGAAGAGTTTCTATTAGAGATTAAGATTAATTTTGAGGAAATGAATACTGAAAATGTTCTGGAAAATGAGGAAATGAATGCAAATGTTGAGGATTTTTAGATTCCTACTAGTGTGGAAAATATAGAGTCACGTATGGAAATTGAAGTTCCTAAGGTGGTATTAGTTGAGGAGAAGGAGGTGCAAAACGATGAGGTTCAAGCACCCAAAGGAAATCCAGAAACAATCTCTAAAGAACCCAAGGTTGAAGAAGAAAAAGTTCAAGTTAAGGAGATCAGAATGGAGGCAAGAGACACTGCCAAGGTAGTGAAGGAATCTTTGATGGAGCACCAGGAAGATTTTGATCTTGAATTGGATGAAAGCTCAATCAATCTATCCACTTTGTCCCTAATTCAGATGATGAAGGTCACATAAATTTCTCAAGCTAAGGCCAGTGAGAAGATTCTAAAGTCTCACATAGAGGATAGTGAATTGATAAGCCTTGCATCTAGAGTTCTATAGAAATTAATTCCTACTCATGTTATGGATCCGTCTGTTTCCTCTTTCGGTGAGCTAAAGAAGCTCATAAATGTTGTAAGTATTCAATTCGAGTCTCTCAAGAAATCTGTTGAGGATAAAGTGAAAAAAGAGTTTAATGGTAAAAGACTTAGTTGGTTGAAGGAAGTAATTGGAAAGGATAAGAATCTGTTAGCCACCTACATGAAGAACATTCAAGTTTCTATATCTGAAGCTAGAAAGGCCTATAAGGCATGTTTGGTTTTGTCCAAGTTTACTGAGGGTAAAGAGAAAAAGGTGAAGGATCTTGAAAATAAATTGGCTATCATTTTTGATACTTTTGATCCATTAGTTGGTAATGTTGCTCAGCAAGAAGGTCAATTAACATCTCTACTTGACAAAATAAGATGCTTGAAGAGTGAAAATTCCAAGATTATTGGGAGAGTAAGTGAACTTAGAGGACTAATTAGTTTGAAGATTGAGATGATGGTGAGTGCTTTGAAGGAAGCGAAAGTTGTTGTGGCAGTTAGTGACCCAGAGAATATTGATTCTGTAGAAGCTCAATCTTACTTAATGTGTGGTCACATAATAGTTTTGGAGAGCCTAAAAAAGGTTTGTGACAACAATTTAAGAGTGCTAAAGCAATATTCTGTAGATATTTTCAAACTTTTGTAAGTTACAAGTTTGTGCCTTTACAGTTTTGGAATCTTGTTTCGTTTCCCCAATTTTTTCCATTGATGTCAAATGGGAAGAAGTGTACAATGAAAAATGTAGTCATATAGGGGGAGTTTATTTTTTGAGCTAAGACTGAAGTTCCTTTTTGAAGTTTTCAAGTGGAAGTGTAATTCATGTTGGTTTTGATCTGACACTTAGTCATTTTTCACTAAGTGTTGCCATCAATGCCAAAGGGGGAGATTGTTGGCAAGAGACACTACAATTATGCCTTGGTGTTGTCATTGATGGAAACCCTAGTTGGTAATAGGATCCACATGACACCATTTTCTTATACTGATAGTCAAATTGAGAATAGTCAGGAAGAACAAAGCATCTGACAGTTTGGTGTTCAACGATTCATGTGCAAATTTCTAGTTGTTATCTTGAGTTGTGGATCTCATGAAAGGTGCATCAGTGTATTTATTGTGTTATTCATAAATCTTAGTGCCTCATACCAATTCATGTGTAAGTTTGGAGATCTGGTTGATACTTTTCTGTTTATCAGTATTTTGGGGTTGACTCAATTGATAAAATGTGGTGTGGATGTTCAAGGAATGTTTATTCAAATATTTTTATGATTGATCATTTTTTTTGGGTCCAAGCTAAGTTGTGGATGACTATTGTGGATGCACATTGGATAATTCTTAAGTTTTGAGGTGATAGTTGCTAATATTTTTAAGTTTTATTAAAGCCGACTTGTTGTGATTAAATTGTTAATCACAGATATACATGTATGATCTATTATATCATTTTGGTGTGTATGTGTGGTGTTTCGATGTGTATTGTGATTGTTGGAAGAGTGTTATAGCAATTTTATGCATAGTTTCACTTGCACATAAAGATTGTGTAATGAGAGTCAAAGCAGAGTAGGGCAGAAGTGTAGTATCAATTAGAAGGATAGAAGATCATCAACTGAGCTTAATCAGAACTATAATCAAGCACTTGTAGATGCTATTCTTTCAGTTTATTCTCTTGGATCTAATCCAAATCTTTATAAGGAAATGTTCCATCCTATATTGAGTAGTGAGATCTAGGCAGTGAGCCTGAATGCAAGTACATTCCCATTTTGTAAACTTCTTTTCAAGTATACTCAGATTATATTTTGGATTGGCCATCCACCATGGTTTTTCCCCTAACAAGGTTTCCACATAAAAATCCTTGTGTTATGGTGTTGTGGTTATTTGCTTTCTATTTTTGCATATTTATTTTGGTTGAATGTTTAAAGTGGGTAAATCATCAAAATAATAATGTCAAATTTTGTAGAAAACTGATTCATCCCCCCTCTCAGTGTTGCTTGTTTCCAACACTCTTTCCAATTTCAATTTGTCTACCATTTCACTAGACACCATATTGTTAGTGCATCCTAAATCTACTATCACCTTACCTACCTTGTTTTTGCATTTGCAAACTTTCATAAATAAGGCTCTTCTTTGAATCAACTCTTTCCCCTTGGATGTCTTCAGGAGTTGTCTCTTCATCATCAAACTTTCGCCAACTTTAGGAGGACAACTATTGGAATTTGAACTTTGAGCCTCATCCTCTTGGACAATTTTTTCTCTTCTTTCACTTTTCCTTTCTCCTCCGCTTGATGTTGAACCAAACTCCTTAGGGAATTTGTAAAAAGGATGACCAAATTCATTGCAATGGAAGCACCTACCAACAAAAATGTTTGAATTTCTTCCACCACCAAATCTGCTTATTGTTCCTCTAAAACCACCTCAAAAATCTGCAACTGGCTCTTCCTTTTTGTGCACATTGTGGCTCTCACTTGTTTGTCTTGGAGTAGAGAAAGATTCTCTTCCTCTAATTGTTTTCTCTTGCCTTCTTTTTACTTTTTCCTTAGCCTTTAGTGCCATTTGATAACATTCTTCTACACTCCTCAAAAGGGAGAAATTTACCTTTAAGCTTTGCTACCATCTTGTCCCATGTCACAATCTTGGATTTACCTTGCTTCCTTCTTTCTCACTATAGATAATCCCACCAAAAAGGTGCATGAACTTTGAGTTTTGTCTTGAAAATCTTGACTCTTTGTTCTTTAGGAATGCCTTCACACTCAAAATAGTTGTCCAAAGAAGCTATCCAATCTAGCAACTCTTCTTCATTCATATTTCCATCAAAATTTTGAACATCAACCTTCACCTTATGCTTGTCACTCTTGAATACCCTTAACAACTTTTCCATTCTTTGATCTTCTAGATCAAGTTCTTCTTCCACATCCTCAAACTCTTCATCTTCTTCTCCCATTGAATCACTTTCAACTTCATCACTTCTATTGTTTGTTTCCAAGGCTTCCAATCTTTCCTTCAATTCTCTGATCTCTCTCACATACCTATCCTTCAAGTCACTCATCTCTTTTTCCATATTCTTTCCTTTAGGAGGAATCTTCACAACTTTGTCTTTTCACCTTCCACTCTTTCCTAAACTTTTATCCTCTTCCACAAGGATCTGGTACCTTCACTCTGATACCAATTGATGAAAATTAGGGGAGGTCTTTACTACAAACAACACAATTTCAAATAATACAACAACTTATGAAGTCACCAAACTTCAAATTCTATCTCACCCAATCTATAAAATTCATTGTAGCATTTCAATTTGGGTAATTTTGCTACAAATTATTGAAGAGTTCCTCTCATACTCAGACCAACACCAATTCAAAGACCAATCAGGGCCCTCAACAACATACCAGAACCTCTCAACTGGTTACTTTGGAACAATCTCACAAAATCAGGCCAACTACATAGACCTAGACCTCAGATTAGGTCTATTTTACAAAGAACTTTGTCTCAAAACTTATTCCTAATATTTGAAATAATTTGGGCAGCATTCAACAGATGTCCAAACCTAATAATTCTAATTTTTTTAGAAACTCACCCTCCAAGGTGCCTAAACCAGAAACTCTTTTCTAGCCAAAAACCTAGGGTTTTATTGGAAAACACACTTCCAGTCCTCACACAACCTTTCCAACACCTCAATCAGGTCCAAATAGGTCTACACATACTCAACCTATCAACACATATTTCTTCCCCAAAATTTTACATACTTTTCCTTACCAAAACCACTCAATTCCATATGGAAAACCAAAATTCTTCTCCTAGGGCTTCATTCCCAACACTTTATTTTTCCTCCCCTGCACTCTCACATCATCCACACACCTATCTCCTAATATATCAGACCCATTCTACAAGTTACAGTATCCATAGAGAGTGGAATGGGTTAGTTTTACAGTTTAAAGACTTTCAAAACCCTTACCCCTACAAGTTCATACCCGGTCTAAAAATTTCAACAATAAAATGCACCAAACATAATGAAAAACCTGAAAGTAGGATTCAAATAAAATCTAAGTTAGTCTTAAATGTAATTCAATTAAACTTGGATCTATGAGATACTTTACGGGCCATACAATAACCTTGCAATAACTGAAAATACAAAAATTGTAGGAAAAACATAATATTATTGTGCATATCTTCAAAAGTGTTTCAACAACCATTACATCAAAATTATTCACATATTTAAAGTGTTTTCCCACCAAAACCAACTTTTCAAATTTCCCCAAATGGCCATTCAAATCTAAGTGACCATTGGTCTTCTAAATCTGTGTTTTACAACTTTTGCAAGTTTACACTTTTTTCACAAAATGACAACTTTTCACTATTTTTGCACTTTTAGTATCCTAGACCTCCTAATCACCTAACTATCATATAATATGATTCAATTCGACAAAAAATTGTCAACATGACCTTATTTGAACAAAATAAAACTCCAAATCCTAAAGTCTACTCAACATCAACATTGATTGACAAAATTTTCTCAAAGGTGCTCCTGCACCAGAGTCCTTCTGAAACATTCTTTGAAACAATGTCCTAATACTCCTTTAGTAATACAAGACCTCCCTCTATGGTACTCCTTTTTTAGTGCCACTCATTATGTATTCATTTTCAAACATATCTAAAATTAGGGAAAATAACATGTTCTCATGTCTTAATCTATCCAAAAACTTCCACCCATCTACCAAGAAAATATGGGTGTTTTCACATACCACATCCTTCTGCTCTTCCTCAAGGGTAATCAAAATATTTTTCTTTCCATCATGGTCATTGTGTAGGTGTTCTTCCCACCATCATGTATAGCCCTCCTATCATACTACCAAGGTCTCCCCAACAACATATGGTGCACATACATTAACATGATACCACACAAAACTTTGTCCTTATATGACCTGATATGAAATTCAATGGGCCATTATTCACTCAGCAATATTTTGTGATCATCTTGAATCTGAGCTATCTAATATAGGTTTAGGTGTTTCATCCTCTTTAGGTTCAACTTTCATACCATCTCTTTTGAAACCAAGTTTTCCATACTACTATTTTCAATGATGACATTGCAATACTTGCCTCTTGATTTCCACCTTGTATGAAACAAGCTCTTCCTCTATGTCGATTTCTCCTTAGTTTTGATCTGTAGTCAGACCTACTTATTTTTATTAAATATCTAAGATGATATCATAGATTACCTATGGATTTTCCATTTACAATGGTTAGCTATCTGGAGGGATTGGCCAATGAACAAGAGAAAGTTTTTAAAACTTTCCCTCTACACTTTGGGCTCTACAAAACTCGAGAGGATGATCCCTACAATGAAATTTAAGATACTCTTGTGCCAATTATCTCATACATTGTAAAATAAAAGATATATTCTCCTATATTCTACTTGATTGAATAAAAACCTTAGAGATCTAGCTAATATATACAACATTTAACATTAGAAAGCATGAGAATATGGTAGAACATCACTCCAACATACATTTTCAAAAAAAAAGTAAACATTTAATTATTTGAATGTGTTGGTTTGTGAAAGACTAAGAAGATGTAACAAAAACACAAATTAAGTGATTAGTATCCTATCCTAGGGTATGGAGTCTCAACTAAAGCATTTGAAAACATATAACATTCAATCTAAACATAAAAAAGCTACTTAATGATGCATTACACCATTAAACTCAAAAATATAAACGAATAATACTTATATGGTCACTACATATTTTGCATAAATCTTTATTTATGTTAAAGAAATTTAGCTCATTCTTTGAACAAGCACATTAATAGTAAATAAATGTTTAAAGGAAATACAATGAAGATGAATTTAACAATATTTGATTCATTTCATTCATAATTCATGTGAAATATATAATAGGAGAACACTAGGTTTGGATATATGCCATTTGTATTACAAAAATGATAGTATTGCTATACAACATTAATAATCACAAAGACTCAAAACTCAAAACCTAGAAAAAGACTTAGACATAAGAGTATCTATGTTATGTATTACAAAAGCTCTTCAAGAAAATCAACCAACAACCCCTATAAATGGCCTTGAATTCTCTTTTATAAAACAAGAGAGAAAAAATCTTTGAGCCATTACACATTTCACATTTTCATTTAATGCTCATTTAAATTTCAAAATATAGGTGCAAATGCAAGCTTGTGGAGGGAATATTCTGAGTGCAAAGAAGTTACAATTTTTTTTGCATTAATCATTATTTCCTAAAATATCTTAAGCAGTTAGTTGATGCCTTTTTCACTTCCTTTCTTCATTCTTGTTGTTGTGGACCTGAGAAAGTTGAGTTGGCAAGAAAATGAAAAATCTCATTGAGCAAGATGACAAAAAAAATTCATGGCACCCTTGAAGACCTTTGAGACTATTGAATATGAAAAATAGACAAAAAATGTTGCCACATCACCATTGAAGAAAGTTGCAAACCAAGAATATCATTGTATTTCTTGTCTCAAGCAATATAATCCACTTCTTAGGGCTAATTGGAGGCCATGAATTCATCCATTTTTTTCCTATAAGGACCATACCTTGTCATTATCTAATTTGTTTCTTTGTCAAATTTTACTCTAGGAATGTGCTAGTACAAAAAATTTATTCATGCTATCCTTTAATATATCTATGTTGACATCTTCATATTCACAAATTAGGGTAGCCTCTATAGCAATAAAATAATCCATATGAGCTCTCCACTACTCATAAGTCTTGATAGCTCCATAATTATTAAGAATGTCTAGAAAGAGACCAAGATCATTCTCATCAAATTTCCAAAGCAATGCTTTGATCCTCTTCTTGATTAGATCTACTAACCCTTGGAAATCAATAATTTATTTCATTTCCTTGTATATATGTTGGGGAAATTTGCATTGTCATGTTTTGATCATGTGTTGACCCTATAACCATTATTTTTAATGCACTTAGCCTTGGAATCCATGTTTTCATTAGTGAAATTACAATTGATCTATCCCTTTCAATCATATTATTGAATTGAACATAAAAGAATAATTTGAGTCAACATTGTTTAGTATTTTTATTGATTTTTCTAAAAAAAATTCTAGGACATTAGAAACAATAAAAATGTTGTTATCATTATATAATTCAAACAATTCTTCATATGATTCTAGCTACTCAATTAGTTCCCTTTTTCTTACTTTCCATCCTGGTGGGGGAGGTTTCATTGAAGTACATGGGGCAAGATATGCAATTGGTACATTTTCCTCATTATATACCACCATTTCTAGAGAAAGTGGAGGAGGTGAATGGACAAGAAGAGGTGGTGGATAAGATGGAATATCATCTTGCACTCATGGCACTAATTTCCTTGATTGCATTGATTTTAGTTGTTTCTTTAGCATCTCATTCTATAATTCTAGTTTTGTAAACCTTTGCTCATCCTTATTGTAAGAGATTACTAAATCATTGTACATTTTTGTTTTAGCATCATATTTTTCTTGTAAGGATTCAATAGTATCCTTATGGAATTGAGCTACATTCATAGCCATTGTGGTTTCCTCAAATACTGGAGTTTCTAAAACTCTTTTTATTATTAACCCTCCTCTAAAATCTATATCAAGCTCTGTAATTTTAGGCTTGCTAGTGTTTGGAGAAAGTGCCCAAATTGCCAATGTATCCCATTCAAGACTGAAGGATAATCCCTATAATGCACACATTTCTTCCTCATCTATTTTAAAAACTCATGAACCATGTCTTCTCACAGTATCAAAAGCTATGGTAGATTCCATATCCCATCCAATTACAAGAAGAAAACCACTTTCTCTTACAAGTTTCTTGCCTTCAATAGGTGTCATATCCTCTTTCTTTCTTTCATCTCAGTAATAAATTTTGAGGAAATCAAATATCTTGGAAATTTAGGAGAATTAACCATCCCTTCCTTCACGTGATCATCATATTCATCTCTCCTTGTTCTCCACATAAATTCTATAAAAATATTTCTCTTTACAAATGGGCTATTATCTATAAATTCTTTACAAGACTTTTCACTCACGCATCATCACTGTTTTCAATTCTTGTTAGAATAACCTTATTATTTTGAGTTTTTGAAATGGAAAGTTTACCTCCTTTGGGGGTGATGGAATGTTCTACATTATCTCAGCTGTTGTGACAACAATGTCCACATCAACATCTAGGGAATAATCAACTAATATTGTTGACTCAACCCTTCTCCTCTTTGGTGTAGTCTCCATTGAAGGTGAGTCAATTTAAATGACTTGTGGAGGTGGTTACATTGGAGGTTGAGATGGTAGAAAATTCTACACAAGGGAAGATTCTCTTGACTCCCCTCAATGGGTAGGAGTAGCAATAATTTTATATTTCCTAACAAATTCCCTACTCCTTGAGAAGACATATTTCTTCTTAGATGGTTGATAAGTTGGTCTCTCTTCAACCACAAGGGACTTTCCCTTATTAGTCACTTCTTGTTGTTCCTTAAGATGCCCCACTACCTTATCAAAATTATACAAAATTTTTTCCACTCTCAATATTTGATCATCAATATCCATATAAGTTCCCTTGAAGTTGGGATCTTTCTCCTTCTTTTCTTGCTCCAATTTGGTAAACTCCAACCATTTTACTTTTCTAACCTTTTCCTTTTGTAAATAAAATTCATTTTTCACTATGTCCTTAACTTAGAAGAGGTTATGTCAAAAATTTCCTCCTCTAATTCTTACTTTTAAAGCTACAATAAACCCTTCCAAATCATGGTTCCTTGGTTTGCAATTCTTGGTTCCTTGGTATAAAATTCTTCATACCAAAAGGTGTAATAACTTTGATAATGTTATGCCACCATCCTTGATCATGAAAAAATTAATGAATGTAGTGTATGCAAGGAAAAGGGTCCCCTTCTTCTGTCCTAGTAGGTGATAGTATTCAACTCTTACAAGTTTCCAAATAACCTCTAGAAAACCAATTCTTAATGGCACATCTCCTAGGAACACATATGGGGCAATGTTTGTGCCATACACCCTGGTAATGGTGCAATATAGATAAGGGATGATATCACCCCAATTATGGTTAATGCCCAAATCATGCATTCTATCTTTAGGTCTAGTGTAGGGGCACCCACACCTTATGGTGTTAACATAAAGAGTCGTAAAGTGATCAAAGGTGGATGTGAAAGGTCTTCCAATGTTTAAGCAATGAGGAAGTTGCAAAATATGATAAATCTTGAAAAAATGTAAAATGAGTCATCTCATGTCAAGAAGGAAAAGGCATGGTTTATCATTGTTCTCATGTTTAAGGTCTTAAATAAGGTCTAAAATACCATATTATAGTTGTTTAGAGGTGTTTATGGTCTTTAGGGTCAAATAGATGCAATAGTACAAAATTTGCAAGTGTTGTTAATGGCAACTTTGTCAATTTGCAAGTTAAGTGTTATTTAGGTTTCAATTAGTTGAAATGGTGGTTGAGGGAATTGTAGGAGGTAGTTACCTATTGTAATGACTTAAAAATCCTTCTAAGGCTCTATCAAAAGGTTGGTGAAGATTGTAACATTCACATACAATAAAAAGACCATGTTTCTTGAGGAAATTCTTGTTCTATTCACTATTTTCTTGAAGAATCTAAGTGTTGTATGGATCTGTACATGATATTCATGGTATGAGATCTTCAATATTTGAAGTTACACATGTTTACCATTATTTCAATTGATTTGGAGTCTTAGTTCATTTTTTTGAGTGAGAAATTGATAAATCACAGAAACTACCCTATTTTCCTATGTTAAAGGGTTTGAGGATGAAATCATGAAAAATTGACCAATCCACCTACTGTGTTGGATCTGTTGCTTGGTGGATTGGTGGAAAACATGGTAGAGTATATTTCTATTTCATTTAGGGGTTTAATAGAATAATAACTTGGTATTTATGTGAGGCCCTAGGACTGATAATGCTATTTTCCATTGAAAAATGGTGGTTCCATGATGATTTTCAAATAAATGTTGATGGGATTGTACATGTAAGAGTTTGGGAAGTCTAGGAAGATCTAGGGAAAGGTGTTTGAAGCCTTATTTTGGTTGGAAAAGTACTAGAGTTGTGGTTTCCATCAAACCCTTATTATTTGCATCAAAAAGGAGGGTTTTTATGTTTGGAGAAGATTTGTCCATACAAGGGGAATTTGACTATGGATTCTTTGGTTTTTGAGCATTCAATTTTCTTCCCCAAGGTTTTAGGAAGATTGGAGCAGTCTAGAGGACACTTCTTTTGTAAAATAGGGGTAATTTTGTAGCCTATTGATAGGACAGTCTAATGAAATGCATGAATGGTGTAAAGTAACCTTGTGGAATTGGTTAGGATAGTGTTTAGGGACCTATTTCAATGCTTAATCCATGATTTGGTGGCTTGGGTATAGCCTCATTCAATAATTTCATCAAAGGTTGTGATTTGAGGTCTAGTAGCCTAGTGACGGTATTGTGTTGAAAGAAGACACTTTGTTTGTATTTGGATCAAATTGTGGTTGGATATTTAGTCACAACCCTAGGTATGCAGCAAGGTCTCAATAAATCATTCAATTATTTAGGAATTCTTGGTGGATTCATCATGAAATAACCTCTCAATCTAACACCAAACAAATTTGTAAAAGTGACAAAACTAGAATTTGAATCATGCATAGCCAAGTGGCGAGTCCATGTTTGGACAGGGAGGTATTCATTTCTTTCACCTCTCATTTTCAATGTCATATCCTATCCAAAATAATCTACTCCTTTGAATAAGAGGATGTGTAGTAACAAGGAATACCACCAAAAAATCACTCCTATCTCACTAGACCTTAGAGCCACCAATCTTTCTGAATTTCATTAAACAAGTGGTAAAGTTATATAGTTTTTTCACCATTACATGTTGAATGTTTGCAAAAATATACATAAATGCAATAGGAATCCTCTTAAGAGGGTCTAACCCAAGGATCTTGCATAAGGTGTAGTAAGACCTCTCAAGGTAAAATTCAAATATATCTACTAGGAAAGGTTTATGATCAATTGAAGTAAGTCATATCTTGCTCCTCCCCTTTCCTTTTCCCAAGAAATTAGGCATGATTGTGACCCTTAAAGTTGTCTTATTGTTCTCATATTTTTATTTTAGTGCATTGAGGTCAATTGGCTCATTATCAGTAGGGTTTAAATTGAAAACCTCAATTATTCCTTCACAAGTGAGGCCAATCATCTTGGCACTAGCATGTGACCTCGTGGATTGGATATTGGGGTCATAGTTGGTAGCTATATCTTTTAGTAGGTAGAAATCAAGGTATACATTTAGGAAAATAAGTTTTCCCATGTCTAACCTTCAACCATTACATGAGGGGGCACTGCTATTCCTCTTCTCAAACCAATATTTGAATAAATCCCATAGAGTGACTAGTAGCTGAGCATCCTTGATGGCATACTATTGATCCATAATACCCTTGTCTACTATAGGGCCTTGAAACATAGTCTTACCTTTGATTTTTTTTATGGTTGAATTAGGTAATTGTGAGAATATGTCATCAAAAAAGGCCTTTTTGGGGTCTGAACTAGAAGCTTGGGCCATTGGGGGTGGTATTTTCAATATTTTGACAACCTAAGATTTTCTAAAATATAGTTTAGGTTTTTGCAAGGTGGTTCAGGTGTTGTTAAGTAGGTGCACACAAGTAAGAGAAAAATTTAAAGCAATTTAGAAATAATTCAATGAATTTCAAACCTTAAAAGAAACCTAGTATACAATTTAGGACATTGAGCAAGCAAATGCACATAATTTCACAAGGAATTGGATACAAAGGATGTAAAATTCACTTACTAGTGTTTGAAATATCAGAAACCCTAATTCTAGATGCAAGGAGCTTGAAAAAGATAGCTATCAATCTCTTTGTACCTTAGAATGCTCTTGTGATCTCAAATTATGCTTTAGCTCTTGCTTTTATGGTGATATATCCCTTTATTTCAATGGGAAAACATTAGGTCCACCATTACTGCTCACTTGTGCAAAGCAAAATGACTCTATCAACCTAGTTGGACACAATTTTAAATCATCATAATTAATATTATGATGATGTGGATCATTTGATGGCATAGATGGAATGGCCTGGTCCCAGCTAACCAAACATCCCATTAACCTCCCATCTGTCCCACCATCCCACAGTCTCACACACCAGACCAAAAAGTCTGTCATATTCTGTCTCCCATGCCCATTCCCAACACACTAGTCCTGTCCCATCCCCATCCCATCACACTGTCCACACTGTCTGTCAAGGTCAACTTCCCACTGTCCTGCACTTAGCTTGGATCTTCTTAGAAACCTCCCACGAGATGGTGGGGAATGATTGAGACCATTTCATTAGAACACATATGAGCCCTTAGATCTTAGACCCACCACTATCACCACTTTAAAAGCTTGTGAGGCCCACCAAGGAGCCTTAACATGTGACATGTGCTTGCTATCACACATTGCTTTTTCCTTGAAAATTTTATTATTGTGGAATGGTAGGGAACCAATTAGCATCAAGTATATGACATATGTGGGGCTAGGCCGAGTACTTAATACATTTTTATGCACATGGTTTAAGTTTATAACTTAAAGCAAGTCCACCCCTAGGTTTTTAACTTAGACATAACATAAAATATTTCAAACCTATGTCTAAAGTTCAAATATAATACATGAAAATTATTAGCTTGATAAACTGAGGATAGGAAAATATTTTTAAAAAATGGATGTGACTAGGAAAATATTGCTAGTACAAAAGGGATAGTTTTTGAACAACACCAATGGCTCAAGTTTTTTTCTTAGTAGACTGAGAACCAGTTACAATAAGTCAACGAATGATTAGAAGTAAAGACTAGGATATTGCATTTTTTAGGGTTTTAGGAGGGTTTTAGCCCTAAGGATGAACCCTAGAAAATGGAGAATGAAACCCTAACCCTTAGATGACAATTGAATGATTTTTTTTTTTAAATGTAACCATGGAACTAGTAAGAATTTTTAATGTCCTATCAGGTCCATTCTCAGGAGTAATGAATCTCCTCTTTCTAGATTCCCCATGGTTTCAAATGACCTATCTAGTTCCTCCTCCATGTAGGCTAGCCTTGCCTCAGGATTCCCTCACTTCTTCACACTTCCTTGACAACACTCAAAGGCATGGTTCCCTACTTATCCACACTTGAAATAGGTTCCCTAGAATGATCCTCTACCAAATCCTCTCACAATAATTTTCTATTCATTATTGTAGTATCGATCACCATCTACCCTCTCATTGTAGTAGGAATCCTCTCGAGGCCTTTGTTCATCATTATGGTAAGGGATCCTTCTTCCATCTCATTCCACATATGGTCTCCTTTCGTTGCACCACACCCATTCTCCTAGAAACCTATGTCTCCTAGTTCCTAGTCCTCACTCAAACCTCCTAGCCAACTTCTCTTCCACCTTCAACACAAATTGGTAGGATTCCTCCATGTTTGTTATCTAGACCAAGCTTAAATCATCCTAGATGTTTGTTCTAATTCCATTTATATACCATGCCACATTCTCCCCTTTGGATTTAGTATGATTGGTTTGTGTGTTGTGTATTCTATTGTTAATCTAATTAAAACAAAACACTATTAACAAAACTTTAAATTGAAGAAATTTGAAATAAACTTGGCTATAAAATAAAAATTCTTCAAGAACGTTCCGTCTTTCTCTATCTCCAGAGATTGGTTTGAAGCTTTCTAGCTCTCAGATTGTGTGAGCTTCTCCAAATGACTACTGCAGAACGAGTATGCAAAGAAAAACTATTCTATATGCTGGTGAAGATGGACAGGGGCTGTAATTATGCACAGGGGCTGTAGATTATGTACAGGGGCTGTAGATGAGATGAATCATGATTCTGTTGCTATGATTACTATGCTATTGCTGTGATAATGCTATTGCTATGAATGCTAATACTATTTGCCTATAGTTTACTTGCCTAAAAATCCTATATCTTTTGGAGCTCCCGGCAGCTGTATTTATAGATTTTTGCAGGCTTCATCCTTGCTGGCAAGAATCTATGGCTATGAATTGTCTGGTAGTTTTGAATGGTGAGAGATTGAGAGGTTGAGAAGAAAATGGGGGAGGTTGAGACGTTGGAGAGAGGAATGGAAGCTTGTCTTCAACCCACGGGAACAAACCCTGCACAGGAACAGAGAAATTTAATTTTCTGTTTTGGCAGTTTGTTTCCCGAGAGTTGAAGATAAATCCCAAATTAAATAAATAAAATTTATTTAATTTAATTTATTGCTTTTTGATATTTGATTTTTGATTTTTGAAAACTATAGAAGAATTAATTAAATATTTTGGTAATATTTAATCATGATGTGACTTTAGAAGATTTTGGAAATATTTAGAAGATTTAATTAAATATTTTGGAATATTTAATTGTAAAATGATATTTATAAGAAGAATAATATTTTAATCTTTATTTGAATAAAATATTCAAACTAAGATTATATGATAATTAATATAAATAAATTATAATATTTATTTAATTAATTAAGAAATGAAATCATGAACAATATAAATAAATTATTTAAATTTATTTATACGTAGATAGAATAAAAAGATTTTAATTAAATATTAAAAATATTTAATTAATTACCAGACAATGTGATATGACCATTTTTAAGTGTATACATTTTGCCCCTCTTTGAAGTGATGTGTTTTACGCATTGCTTCAAAGAATTTTGAATTTTGCCCCAGATGTTGATTGTCGAAATAATGATATGTATATGTTTTTCCCCTCTTTGAAGTGATGTGTTTTACGCATTGCTTCAAAGAATTTTGAATTTTGCCCCAGATGTTGATTTTCGAAATAATGATATGTATATGCCCCCTCGAACGATGAATCGATAAAATTTTGAGTTTTCATGAATTTTTTGATTTTTTTATGATTTTGAAGATGTCGATTCATCATTCGAAACTAATGATATGAAGAAATTGATGTGGAAAAATGTGAAATGGAAAATTGATGAAGAAATTGCCCCTGCTATGTTAAAATATGATAAAAATGCCCCAATTTTGTGTATTGAGATACCCTGATTTGATGATGTTTGTCTGATAAATTTGTTCCCAAGGTTGTTGGAAAACAAATAGTAGCTGATAAATTTGCTTTTAAAGTTGTTAAAAACAAATATGATTTGATAAATTTGTTTCTAAGGTTGTTAAAAACAAACATGATTTGATAAATTTGTTTTCATGATGATGAAGAACAAATGATTTGATAAGTTTGCTTCTAAGGTTGTTAAAAACAAACATGATTTGATAAATTTGTTTTCATGATGATGAAGAACAAATGATTTGATAAGTTTGCTTCTAAGGTTGTTAAAAACAAACAAAATTTGATAAATTCGTTTTCCATGATGATGAAAAACAAATAGTTGATATCTAGATTTGGTGATGCGTTTGTTTCTAAAGTTGTTAAAAACAAACAAGATTGTGATAAATTTGCTTTCAAAGTTGTTGAAAGACAAATCGGTTGATATGTTTGCTTCTAAAGTTGTTAAAAACAAACATGATGTTGATAAATTTGTTTTCAAA
The DNA here is from genome assembly GCA_007258455.2 of Sequoia sempervirens. Taxonomy (NCBI): domain Eukaryota; kingdom Viridiplantae; phylum Streptophyta; class Pinopsida; order Cupressales; family Cupressaceae; genus Sequoia; species Sequoia sempervirens. The sequence continues at coordinate 338,435,447 of VDFB02353493.1, forward strand.
GTTGTTAAAAACAAATTGTCGAATGATGTATTCTGATTGGATTGATTTGATTGATTTGATGATCCATTTTGATTTGAATAATTGTATGATCTTCTGATGTTATTGATGATTTGATCTTCTGATGTAGGAATAGGTGGTGTGAGACCAACAACATCTGGGGGTAGCACCTCATAGTGTTTTCATGTGATCAGCTTTGATTTTTTTATTCAGACATTGTATACTTTGCCAGCTTTTAGGAAAATCTACAAATGCAAAATGCAGATTCTAACATGAATGCAATCTATACTAACCATGCAGGATATCCATACAATATTGCCATTTGGAGAGCTTATTTGTGCTTTTTGTATCATCATAGAGCTTTGAAATGTTGAAATTTAATACAAGCATCAAAGGGTATGTTAGCACCAGTGATGACCTGAGTATTGCTTTCATGATTTTTAATATAGCAAGTTAATACAAGCATCTAGGTATAATTGAACCGAGATGACCTGAGTATTGCTTGCATAAACAGACAAAGACTAACCACCATCTGATGCAAGTTTGGAACTGTCATCAATGATAAATCATCACGTCTCACGACATATTTGCAACCGATAAATGATTAACCTCCAGATAGCAGACAAAGAAAAAATCATCCTCTTTCCTTGCCACTCTAGTTCAGTACATCATCGAGTGTGCTCCAGAGAAATGATATCAAAAATTAAACAACCATTTTTTTAAAAATGAAATACTGTGATTCCAAACATTATTCAGATTAGAGATCATCCAGATATGAGTCATGATAAGGTACGCAACTGAAAGCTACTGCGATATGGATCAATGGTTGGATGTTTTGGTTTAATTTGGTTGTTTTGTTTTGTTTTGTGCGTGATTGGCTTCGATGTCATTGTTTTACTGTTGAAATTTGATTGCCCCCAATATGCCCCACATTTTCCCTAGGTATTGACACAACTTGCTGAAATGAATGTGTACAATAATCAAACCATGGTAAGACATTATCGCTCAAGGAAAATGATGATGGCATAGTATTGTTGTGACCCTAAGATGATGGAAAAAGATGCATGAAAATGAAGGCCAAGAAGCCAAGTGCAGAACATGAACTAATAGATGGAGAGCTACAAATAGCATTTGTTTTTGATGTTTTCTGATGATTTTTTTTTTTGTTTTTTTGGATTTTGATTTTTTTTAATTTTTTTGGATTTTGATGTTTGGAGGTGTCAAAATTTGAGTAGCCTTTGTGCTAGATACCAATGACAAAGGGGAAAACCAAGTCTAGGTGCAAGGGTGGGTGATGAGACAAGGGATAAAATGCTCATGATAGATGGATGGATGGTATGGATGTATGCATCATAAGAGAGCAAGGATGTGATCTCCAAAGACTATGTCGTATAGGAATAACATGCCCCATTCTAGGTACAAGACTTAGGATTTTTCATAAAAAAACTTATGACAATAAGATAATGATATGATTGTTTGGAAGGATGAGGTATGTCAAGAGATACCCAAGACATGTTTCAACATTTGTCCCTATATTTTCATCAAGATCAAAAGGAGAATGGTGGATAAGTGGACTCAATCTGATAAGTATGTATGAATGGACTCAATATGATGGCTAAAGATGGTAGGTAGGATGGAAATGATATGACATGAAAATGATAGGTTGGATAGATAAGACATTGTGCCCCCAAGTGTAAGTGACATAGAAGATCAACCTACACATGACGCCTTTTTGCTAGGTTTTCATCATGGTACTTATCCAAGGCGCCTGTTTACCAGGTTTTCACCATTGAACGAAGGTATTTTTCTTTACTTTTTTTTTTTCTTCTTTTATTAATTTTTCTCTTGACTTTTTGACTTTTGGATAGAAAGGGAATATGGATAGGAGGGACTCAAGTTTCTAGTTGCATGAAATTTTGTAGTCCCACTAGATAGATGTCATTGCATGGACCATGTCAAATGTCATTATGATCATAGATGTTGGTAAGGAATTGCATGAGTGTGAGATGGATTAGGTAGATGGAAGATTATGAAAGTCTTATGTAAAAATGGATGGGGAATAGCATATTATGATGCAGATTATGTAGGGAAGATGACAGGGATTATATGGGACTTATGCAAAGGATGAGTGGGGAGGCTTAGCCAAAAGCATGGACCATAGGAAGATGGTGGCGGGGATATGTAGGATAATGCATGAAAGATGGAGAGATGGAGGTATGTGGAATTGTTGTGAAATGGAAGGGAACCATGACCAATGGTTTCACACACTGTGATAAACGTTGAAGCTTTTGATGTGGATGGGGTGTAGGAAGCAATGAAGATGTTTGCTTAGGAGGTGGTGGATGAAGTGTTTTTGGTACCCACATAGGCTTAGTATTTTTATGATTTTTGTTTGGCTTATGAGACTTAGGAATTTGAGACTCTTTAATAGAGTGGGAATGTAAGGTGGAAGTAGATGGTTGGGATTTTTGTGATGTAGATGCGTCATTTGACTTGATTTCTTTTTGCTTAGGTACCCAAACCAATTTAGTTTTGGCCTTTACTTTTGGAGGTATGGGCTTATATAACTTTTCAAATGTATTTTGCTTTGAATTTTTGTATTGATGTCCTAAGGCATGAGAACCCTTAAGATTTTCTACTTTATAGGTAGAGGCATTGAAATTCTTGCTTTTGAATCCCATGGGTATGGTGGAATGGGTGGAAGTTTCATGTTTATACAATGTGTGCATTTGTTGGTCATGATTATGAATGTTAGGGTATTTATGGATAGATGGATAAGAGGATTGAATGGTGGGGATATTAGGTGTTGGGAGAAGTGGAGGTAGATTAGATGAAGGGATATTAGGAGTTGGAAGTAATGGTGGTAGAGTGGATGGTGGAAGGTGTATGGTCACATGCTTTTGACATTTGTAGGATGATGGAGGTGGAATGGAAACATATGTTTTAGGGATATGATAGGCTTTATGATGGAAAGTGGACTTAGGAGGCATGGAGGAAATACCAACATCTTTAGGTTGTTGTCCTTGGGGTGTAGGTCCAAGGCCATAAGAGCGTGGAGGGACTTTGACATGTATAGGCTCCAAAATATATTGTTCATGAAGGTCTAGACCTTTACCTTGGTGGTTCATGTTTTGGAGTGTGCAATGGACAATGGGACTAGGTGTAGGTGAAACATTTGACATGAGTTCTTTATTGAATGGAGAAGATAATGTTTGTTGTTGTTCTAAGGAAGAACATTCATGAATGAGGGTGGAAAGACTAATAGGATATGATGGAGGACTTGCAATGGGGTCGATAGTGGGCGACGGAGGATCATTAGGATCTTGATTAGCATTGTGTTCACACAGATCCAAGATATTTGTTTGATCTTCTATGTGTGCTTGGGAGGCATATTTCTCATCAAGGGAAGTGGATGTTGATGGATCATGGATGGGTGAGGTGGCAAGCTCTTGACCATGGAATGCATAAAGTTGGCTAAGAGGATCATCATAGTCTTCTTGATCATAAAAGGGTCTTGATCAAAGATGGAAGATTGATCATGAATAGTATTAGGTATGTTATGAATGGAATCATTAGGAGGGTGTTGATCTTTATGTGGATGAGGGGGTAATGTTTCCTCATGTTTAGGATTGTTCTCTTGACATATCTCATGACTTATTTGAATGGAGGTGAAAGGGGATGACTCTTGAATTGGATCAAGTAGTTGTGGATGACATGATTGGCTTGAAGGACTTGGAATGATGTTTGTGGACTCTTTTGCATGTTCAAGTATATGTGTTGAATGGCATGGCAATGTTTGATTCCTTGCTAGTAGCCCTTGGGTCACATCCTTTGTAGGTGTATGGGTGGAAGGTGTTGGCTTAGGGTTTTGGTTTTGATTGGATGATGGTATGATAAAGTTATAGGGTGCATGAACTAGATTGGTGTTCCCCTTGTCAAAAGTGGCATTAGAACATGAGGAAGTTTGGCCTTGTTGCAAGGTAGAAATTAAGTTCACATGTGTTTGTTGTAATGTGGCTTGATAGGTTGATGTGGCATTGGTATGCGAAGAAGTGGATGGATTAGATTGGTATGAGGTGGAAGGGTGATAATGAATGGATAGGGGATGATGTTGTGGTTGTTGAATTTGACAAGTGGAAATGAATTGATTGGCTTGAGCTAGGAGGTGTTGGATTTGAGGTGATTTAATTTGTTGAAAGTTTTGGAAGAGGATTTGAAGGCTTTGTATGGTTTGATGGTCTAGGGGTTTGGGTTTTTGGTGAAGTGTTTGAAGGAGGTTTCGAAGTTGGCATGCTAGGGATTTGTGTTCTAATGTGGGCATGGTGTCACACATGTGGGTAAGCTCTTGTACATCAATTTGTTCCTCAAAGTATGCAACATAGTTCATGTCATCATTAGAGGTGGTAGGAGAAGCCCCTCGAAGTCTGATTTTATGTTCTGGTTTTGTTTCATGATTTGAACTAGAGAAAGGAACTCCTTGAATGATGATCTCGGGCTTAGGTTTTGTCTCATGATTTGGCCTAGAGGGATAGCCCCCTTGGGTTATGATTTTGGGCTTATGATTAGGATTGGGCTTGTTTATGATTATGACCATTTTGACAAGTGGTGACTAAGACTAGGTTGGTGATGGTGATGATGTGGAATGATTAGATTCGATGACTTGGATTGATTAGGATGAAATGAATAGGATGTGACTAAGAAGAGTGATTAGGATGAATGTGATTGGATATGAATGTGTTGGAAGAATGTGTAGAGTGACTTGCATTTGGATTATTGATTGAAGATGATTTGATTGTTTTGATTAGATGAAATGGTTTTGATGATGATGATTGATTGGATTTGAATGGTTGAATGATTGGATTGAGGTGAGGGATTGAATTGATGAAATTGGAAGAATTAATTGGATGGATTGATTTTATTGCTTGGATTTTTGTTGGATATTTGATTTTTTGGGAAATTTTGTTGAGTTCCAATCTCTAAGCATGGGAAAAGTATTGAGAACGTTATTGGACCAATGGTATGATTTTTTTTTTTTTTGGAGTGATTTCAGTTGTTGTTCTTCATGTTCATTTTGGATGATCTCTTTATCTGAATTAATGTGATGGAAGACACAACAAACATTTTGAAAACAATTATTCTTTAAGCCCTATACTAACATGAAGTGTTTGATCAAGAAAATGTTTTTCATCAAATGTTTTCACGGGTTTTGTACATGAAAGACAATTTCAGATAGACTCACTCTTAAATGCTCAAGTAGGTCATTCTAGTAATCAACATCCCACATCTTAGAACTGCGTCGACTCACACAGCCATGTCACCCCCAAAAGGGCGCCCGTGTTTTTGTCTTTTCCAGGTGTGTACTCAGAGTGACGGAAGTGGATACCGGATCCCCTGAGCAAACGGTCCTTGGCAGTTATATGGTGAGTATCTTAGGGGCAGATTCTTCCCTCCCCTTGCACTGTGATTATCAGAATGTTTGGCAACTGACTCAGCTGGCCACTATACTAGGTTCATAGTAAGGATTTTCGTTCGGTGCGGCAATAATAAACTCCCTCAGGAGACCTCCCAACCTTTAGAACAAAGGCTTTGGGGATGGTTATCTTGCACACTACCGGAAAAAGAGGGTTTCCCCAAATTCGCTTTAAATTTTATAGTGGGGCAAAATAGCCTGGCTTTGGCTTGAACCCACTTGAGTCGTTCCTCTTGGGTGAGTACTTTTTCCCACAAGAGCAGGCTCTCTACAAGGTTTTAATAAAGTTGTAAAATACATAAAAGGAAATAGGTGAGTTTGGCATTTTGATCACCTAGTTAAGGGGAGAGCATAGGCCTATCATCGTTGAAGCAAAGCAAACAAAGATTCAATTGTTACGCACTAAATGAAAATTTTCTAAACTAAGTGAAGATTTTTCTTCACATAAAAAGAAAGTTCATTTTAAGCCCAAATTGAAAGATGAAGTGTCTACCCTAGGATTGGTTCATTTTATCCTTTAGATGACTACCCTAGGATTGCTTCGTTTTATCCTTTAGATGACTACCCTAGGATTGCTTCGTTTTATCCTTTAGATGAATACCCTAGGATTGGTTAATTTTATCCTTTAGATGACTACCCTAGGATTGCTTAATTTTATCCTTAGATTATTAACTGTCTGCGGCTGTGTCGGAATCAGTTAACTTATTTTACAATTATAGATTACAAAACTACATTTTTAAAAATTGCGCTGCAACAGACATCATAGGCGTTGTAGGAATCTTCAAAGGCACTGTAGGAATCTTCAAGGGCGTTGATTGATCCCAATGCTTTTCCAGCTCCGTATGATTCACCAAAAAGTCACCAAGACAAGAAGAAACACATGCATGCAAGCAAAAGTGTATTAAATCCCAAAACATGTAATTTTTTTTAAATATATGCAATTTTGAAAGTTTTAACTTTGTCAAATATAATAAAAACTCACACCATTAGATAGGTTATGAAATTCTACCCCATTTCAAAAAAAAAAGCTCTGAAAAAGACCAAAAAATGACCAAGATACAGCCATTTTAAGATTTCCTATGAAAATCTTGTTTGTATGCGCTGCAGGATGACTTAAGGGCGCTGCAAAACTTGTTATGGGCGCTGCAAAAAGTATTACGGGCACTGCAAAAAGCATTACGGGCACTGCAATAAGTGTTACGAGCGCTGTAAAAATGGTTAAGGGCGCTGCAAAACTTGTTATAGGCGCTGCAATAAGTGTTACGGGCGCTGTAACAGTCTTCAAATGTGCTAAACTGGAAATGATCTTCCGAAACGTGTTGTTTGCGCTATTCCGCTATTTTTTTCCTGTAATCAGTCAAAAGAAGCTGCAAAAAGATGTTAAAAAGGGGGCAAAAGGCCCCACGGTGGGTGCCAAAAATGTGTTGTGTATTCTATTGTTAATCTAATTAAAACAAAACACTATTAACAGAACTTTAAATTGAAGAAATTTGAAATAAACTTGGCTATAAAATAAAAATTCTTCAAGAACGTTCCGTCTTTCTCTATCTCCAGAGATTGGTTTGAAGCTTTCTGGCTCTCAGATTGTGTGAGCTTCTCCAAATGACTACTGCAGAACGAGTATGCAAAGAAAAACTATTCTATATGCTGGTGAAGATGGACAGGGGCTGTAATTATGCACAGGGGCTGTAGATTATGTACAGGGGCTGTAGATGAGATGAATCATGATTCTGTTGCTATGATTGCTATGCTATTGCTGTGATAATGCTATTGCTATGAATGCTAATATTATTTGCCTATAGTTTACTTGCCTAAAAATCCTATATGATTTTGGAGCTCCCGGCAGCTGTATTTATAGATTTTTGCAGGCTTCATCCCGGCTGGCAAGAATCTATGGCTATGAATTGTCTGGTAGGTTTGAATGGTGAGAGATTGAGAGGTTGAGAAGAAAATGGGGGAGGTTGAGAGGTTGGAGAGAAGAATGGAAGCTTGTCTTCAACCCACGGGAACAAGCCTGCACAGAAACAGAGAAATTTAATTTTCTGTTTTGGCAGTTTGTTTCCCGGGAGTTGAAGATAAATCCCAAATTAAATAAATAAAATTTATTTAATTTAATTTATTGCTTTTTGATATTTGATTTTTGATTTTTGAAAACTATAGAAGAATTAATTAAATATTTTGGTAATATTTAATCATGATGTGACTTTAGAAGATTTTTGAAATATTTAGAAGATTTAATTAAATATTTTGGAATATTTAATTGTAAATGATATTTATAAGAAGAATAATATTTTAATCTTTATTTCAATAAAATATTCAAACTAAGATTATATGATAATTAATATAAATAAATTATAATATTTATTTAATTAATTAAGAAATGAAATCATGAACAATATAAATAAATTATTTAAATTTATTTATACGTAGATAGAATCAAAAGATTTTAATTAAATATTAAAAATATTTAATTAATTACCAGACAATGTGATATGACCATTTTTAAGTGTATACAGTTTGTATGATCATATTATGGAAATCTTCTATGTACTCCTTGACTATCTTCTCTCTCTGGCTTAGGTTTTGAAATTTGTATAGTAGTTCCAACTCATAGTCTACGGGTATGAATTGGTTCTTTAGTTTCACCACCATCCTTTTCCATTTTTTGATTCTCAACTTTCCACTTTAGTTTATCTTTAGCTGGAATCCTTTCCACCAAATGGAAGCATGCACATTTAGTTTTTTTTTTGAGAACCCAATTCTATCTAGATCTTCAACCTCTTCATATTCAAAATAATTATCCATCTTATTTACCTAGTCAATAAATTCATGTAGGTTTAAGATATTAACATGACTATGGATCTCTATTCTTGGTTGCTTCCTGATCTTGGTAATGACTTTCATCAATTTGATTTGTTCTGACTCCTCTTCTTCACTTTCCCCATTTTGTTCTAGATCCCTTAGCTCCTCATCATCACTCCCTTCCTTTAGCCTAAGGTTTAGGCCCCTTCATCTATCTTCCTCCATAGTAGCCAACCCACTCTTCACTATCCTCATTTTTTCTCTCTTTTTTTATATTCCTAGCAACATTAGCCATCATAGACATCCTCCTTAGTAGAATGTTTCCCTTAGATCAGGTGCAACTACCTCAAGTTAGCAATTTGGCTATGGGGTTGCAACTATCTCATAGTTTGGTGCTTTGATAACAACACCCACAATCTACCTCAAGTAAAAAATATATCCACACAAGAGTCTTTCCAAATGCATTATCCCCAAGAATTTGAATCTATCTTTCATACCACTTGATGCAGTCTAGGATGGAGAGTCTAGAATGGACTATCCAACCTTATAAAAGAATTCAACACAACTATAGACATATAAAATTGACCTAACACTTATCACACATACTAAATGACATTTTCACATCATCAAAATCAATATTATCAAATATCATTGCATTTCACATCAAAAGCATCGAAAACCCTAAATCTTCTATTAATTGAATAATATGACATTATTTAATTAATTCACATTTTATCACTTCGACCAATTAAATAAATTACATTTATTTAATAAAGTCCCAATCTAACTTTAATTCATCCTGATTAGTTAAATAACATTAATTATTTAATTACATCGCTAATTTACTTTATTCCCCTAAGTCGATTGAATTATTAAAATCATAATAATTTAATTAACTCACTTTCACTCCAAATTTGAATAATTTGAATAAACTATTCAAAACACTAACAAAAATCAAATCAAACTAAAGCAACTTTGTTTGTAAAAGTCAAACTTGATGTGCATGTTCAACTCAAAAATGAATGAATGAATTAAATCATTTAATTAATCATTCTCAACCACTTTCTTTATTGAGAAAATTATGATCCCATAATTTCTCAATCTATTCCTGGCTAATCAATCTATATTTCTGATTGATAAATTTGTAAGGAAAACTAGATGCGGAAAACAATTTTCCTAACGTCAATACCATAGGAAAGAATGCAGAAGTACTTTTAAATTTTCAATTACAGTCTAATTGAGATGCATTATGAGACAGATTACAGAAACAAAGTATTTAGACAAACACACATGAACACCAGATATACGTGGGAAAACCTTTACGGGAGAAAAACCCACCACACCAAGAGAAATCACTTTGTATTACAGTAATCAAAGTTACATACAATTCCAGAATTATCTTTCTGGTGTCATTATACAACAACATTCATCATGTACATTCTTCGAATAGAAAACTTTCAGGTTACAACCTTTACAGATTTTAATCCTTCACTGATATAGTTTGAATTCTTCACACTTCACTATTGATCGAACTACTATCCAACATCAAAACATCTGTAATTTTCAACTAAATCCCTAGCATTCCCCAACTGTCCAGCTCCCTCACAGAATTGTCACAACGAACAGACTCCCAATGGTTCCAATTTGGCTCTTCTAATTCATCCTTGTGATGCCACATCAGAAGTCATACATGGTTAACAGAATTTGAATTACATTGGCATCTTGGTGAGACACTAATAGTGTCTCGCTGATGCCACATTGACCTCTTACCGATGTCACCAAGAGCCTCTGTAGTCGCCAAGATATTATATCGAGCTCCAACAGATATACCGAGTCATCACGTAGTCATTCTGACTTATCCCTTTTGCCAGAAGGTCATGGCGAAACACTAAGGTTACACCGAAGTTCCCATATCTACTGAGCACCCAACGGAAGTCGGCAAGACTTACTCCTATCACCAAGAGTTCATAGCGATATTCATATGCTACTTCGAAGTGTTTATCTATCACCAAAACATTTTTCCATTGCCGAGAGAACTTATTGATTTATATATGTTTCATCAAAGACTGACTGTCACCAAGAGTTACCCCGATAGCCATCAGCTATTGGCAAGACAAATGCTTATCACTCAAACCTCATAACGAAGTCTAAGAGTTATATCGATAACTCCCGAGTAGTCCCTGTTGGCATAGTTTTCTTCTATCACTCAGACCTTCCTCAATAGCTTTGAGTTATACCGAAGATAACACTTAAGTCTTCCTGATGAAACAAAATAAGAAAACACTATCGACATAACATTTTCTTTCATAGTGACATCTTACCGAGTGAATATAGGTTATTCTAAAGACCTCAATACATACTCTGTCGGTGAGAGATAAACACTTCGCTGAGACATCTCTCCGAATGTTGAAGCCACTCTGAAACTCCAGTTGCCAAGAGTTACACTGATAAACGAATGAATGGCCTTTCAGCCAAAGCTCTCCTGAGCCCTATGAGGTCATAGTGAATACACCAAGCTACAATGATAGACTCCACAGTGGACCTTTTAGCAAGACAATACGTAGGTCACAACAACCTATTCAGAATTTGATAAAACAAACTGCTAGTCGGCTAGACAATCAGAATGTCACACCGACATTTCTCTAAAGGAGGTTTCAGCTTGTAATGTTTGAGGCACATATTTCCAACAATCTCCCACTTGACGAAGATCATTCAGGCACCTCTAGAGCATGCAAAAAATTACTTTACTGAAAAACATGGGCACTAAGGCCCATTGAATTGGCACACCACCTAAACTTGTCTATGCTCACCGGCTTCGTCAATGCATCTGCAACATTCTCTAGAGCATCAAATTTTTGCAAACTAACCTTTCCATCCTCAACCATATCTCGTACAAAGTGGTACTACACATCAATATGTTTTGTCCTGGCATGGAAAGTTGGATTCTTTTCTAGACAAATGGCACTCTGACTGTCACATAAGATTTTTATTTCCCCTGCATCAAAACCAATGTTAGAACACAAATGTTTCAACCATACAACTTCTTTACAAGCATGGGTAGCTGCCATGTATTCAGCCTCTATAGTGGACAAAGGGACTATAGCCTGCCGCTTGCTCATCCAACTCACTACACCACCATTCAACATGAAAACATATCCACTGGTGGATCTTCTACTGTTAATATCCCCTACCCAATCAAAATCTACATAACCATGAATGCTGAGAGTCCTCTATGATTCAACCGAATTACCCTAGTAACACAATGCAAAATCTGAAGTTCCCTTCAAATACCTAAACACCCTCTTCATAGCATCCCAATGTATTCTTCCTGGATTAGCCATAAATCAACTAAGTACTCCCACTACTTGGGCAATGTCTGGTCTTGTATAGACCATTGCATACATGAGACTACCTACAACACTAGCATAGGGCACACTATTCATGTCCTCCATCTCAGTAGGAGATTTTGGACAGTCCTCAACAGATAGCTTCATTCCCTATATGACTGGAACAACTAACTATTTGTAATCATTCATACAAAATCTCTCTAGAACAGTCTTTATATACTTACTCTGACTGAGCCAAAACTTTCTATTCTTCCTGTCCCTAGTTATCTCCATCCCCAGAATATACCTTGCTGCACCAAGATCCTTCATTTCAAACTTAGCATTCAACTAAGACTTAAGATCATAAATCATTAGCTTGCTATTTCCTATGAACAACATATCATCAACATAAAGAGCAATAACAAGCACTCGTTCACTTTTAGCTTTATAGTATACACAGTGATTAGATTTTGATCTCACAAAGCCTAAAGATAATACATAGGTATCAAATTTCTGGTACCACATTCTGGGTGACTGCTTTAACCCATACATAGACTTCTTTAATTTGCATACCAATTTTTCTTTATCTTTCTCAACAAAGTGCTCAGGCTGGGACATATAGATTTCTTCTTCAAGATCACCATGAAGAAATGTTGTCTTCACATCCATCTGTTCAACCTCTAAGTCATAAGTTGCTGCAAGTGACAATAGAAATCTAATGGATGTCAGCTTTGCTATAGGAGAAAAGATTTCCCCATAGTCAATTCCCTCTACCTGGGAATAACCCTTTGCAACCAGTTGTGCTTTGTATTTTTCTACACTGCCATCCAGACCAATATTTTTCTTAAATACCCATTTACAACCCATAGGTTTTCTGCCTTTAGGCAAGGGCACCAGACTCCAGGTTTCATTTTTATCTAATGATGCCATTTCTTCCTCCATGGCTTCCAACCAAGAATCTAAATCAGACATTTTAATTGCCTCCTTTATAGTCCCAGGCTCATTAGTGCTAGAAATCAAGGCATAGGCACAAGTAGAATCAATTAATGAGAACCCATACCTATCTAGTTGTTTCCTTTCTCAGGTTGACCTCCTCATTGGCTGAGGCTGAGGTTCATCTTCTTTAGAGTTTTCAGAATTGCTTGAGCTCTCCTTAGTTTCAGGTACGTTTTGAATCTTCAATTCCTCTTTCTCTGGTGTAGGAGGAATTGCTGCTACATCCTTACTATTTTCTGACTTTGTCTCTGACTACAGATCCAAGGTGGAAGGTTTCAGCTCATGAAAGATTACACTTATGCTGTATACAACCTTCTCTGTAATAGGATTCCAAAGCTTGTATCCTTTAATGTTAGCACTATAGCCAATAAATATACACTTAATAGCCTTGTTGTCCAACTTAGATCTTTTTACATCCAACACATGTGCATATGCTTCACAGCCAAAGACTCTAATATTTCTAAGAGAGGGATTCTTACCAAAACACGCTTCCATAGGTGTCTTATCAACAAGAGTAGAGTTTGGAGATTGATTAACTAAGTAACATGCAGTAGCAATAGCTTCAGCCCAGAACTTTTCTTCCAAACCAACACTACTAAGCATACTTTGTGCCCTCTCCATCACTATCCTATTGAACCTTTCTACAACTCCATTTTGTTGTGGAGTGTAAGGTGTAGTCTTGTGTCTTTTTTATTCCATTGTCTTTACAGTATCTTTCAAATTCATCAGAACAAAATTCACCGCCATTATCAGTCCTTAAGCATTTTATTGTTTTACCAGTCTGATTTTCAACAAGATTTTTAAACTCCTTAAATCGATTGAACACTTTTGATTTACTTTTCAAAAAATATATAAATGCTCTTCTTGAGTAATCATCAATGAACGACACATAGTATCTTGATTTAGACAAAGAAGGAACATCTACTAGACTAAACACATCTGAATGAATATAGTCTAAGAAACTAGAAGTTTTATGAGGACTGTCATAAAATGAAACACGATGCTGCTTTCCATATATACAATGTTCATAGAATTCAAATTCCATATTACAGTCTTCAAGCCCCTCAACTAGGTTTTTGTTCTTCAATGTTTTTAAACCTTTTTCTCCTATGTGGCCTAACCTATGATGCCAAAGCATGGTCTTTTTTGCAGGAAGTTTTACTTCCGTAGAGTTTACATAATTAAGAATATTTCCCTCTTTACCTCTATGAGTAGCTTTTAGTGACTTCGAAGAGACACTATTACAATGAACAACTTGTGCATCTAGTTTGTACAGGGTACCAATTCAAGCACCTCTAGCCAGCACCATTGAGCCTCTAGTCATCTTGCAGCCACTTCCCGAGAACAAGACTTGTACTTTGATATCATTTAGCTTACTGACAGAAAGTAAAATTCAATCCAGACCTGGTATGTGCATAACATCATTGATCCCCTTTATTCTGCCATCAGGGAATTGGATTCTGACTCTTCCACGACCAACAATTTCCAAGATTGAATCACTCACCAAGTACACTTTCCACCATCATATTCTTCATACTTTGTAAACCATTCTCTGTGAGATATCATGTGGAACGATGCTCCAAAATTGATCAACTAGAAATCATCTAATGCCTGAGTAGCCAAGGTTGCAATGAAGGCATCACCATCACTATGAGAAGAACCATTATCGAAAGATCCTTTCTTCTTCTTTTTCTCCTCTTTACAATTCTTTCAGACATGACTAGGTTGCCCATAGTTCCAGCATTTCACCTTGGACTTCTTGCCAGGAGATTTTGATCCCCCCTCTAATTTTGATTTGGACTTCATTTCCTTCTTCTTGCCTTTCTACTCTGACCTTCCTCTGACATCAAGAGCCTCCTTCACCATCTCAGAAGATTTTCTTCTCATTTCTTCTGACAACAAAGAACCAACAATATCTTCCATTTTGAAACTGGATGTTGTACTCCCAATAGCCATCACTAGATGATCCCATGAGTCTGGCAAAGAACATAATAGAAGCATATATCGATCTTCTTCTTCAATCTTTACACCAACAGATGTTAATTGTGTGAGAAACATGTTAAATGCATTCAAATGATCAGCTACAGACCCTCCTTCCTGCATTCTCAAAGAGTAAAGCTTCTTTCTCAGGAACAACTTATTCACCAAAGATTTCCCCTGGTAAATAGACGCCAATCTCTTCCACAAGAGAGAAGCAGACTTTTCTTCATGCACATTGAGAAGAACTGAGTCTGCCAAATAAAGCCTTATCAGCCCCTTCACTTTCCTATCTGCAAGGTCCCATTCTTCTTGCTTCATGCCTATAGGTTTAGTTCCAGACACAACAAGCCAAAGGTCTTGATCTACTAAGAGATCCTCCATCTTGAGTTTCCACAATTCAAAGTTACTGCCATTGAATTTCTCTATTTCAATCTTCCTAGATGAACTAGACATCTTAATCTATAAATATAAATAACATTCTCTACAAAACTCCCATTGAACAGTATTGACACAAAAAACCCAATGTACCCCCAAGGATAACACAACTGGCTAGGCTCTGATACCACTTGTAAGGAAAACTAGATGTGGAAAACAATTTTCCTAATGTCAATACCTCAGGAAAGAATGTAGAAGTACTTTTAAATTTTCAATTACAGTCTAATTATGATGCACTATGAGATAAATTATAGAAATAGAGTATTTAGACAAACACACATGAACACCAGATATACATGGGAAAACCCTTACGGGAGAAAAACCCACCACACCAAGAGAAATCACTTTGTATTACAGTAATCAAAGTTACATACAATTCCAGACTTATTTTTCTGGTGTCACTATACAGCAACATTCATCATGTACATTCTTCGAATTGAAAATTTTTAGGTTACAACCTTTACAGATTTTAATCCTTCACTGATACAGTTTGAATTCTTCACACTTCACTATTGATCGAACTACTATCCAACATCAAAAAACTGTAATTTCCAACTATATCCCTAGTGTTCCCTGACTATCGAGCTCCCTCATAGAACCGTCACAATGAATAGACTCCCAATGGTTCCAATTCGGCTCTTCTAATTTGTCCATGTGATGCCACATCAGAAGTCATACATGGTCAACATAATTTGAATTACATTGGCATCTCTGTGAGACACTAACAGTGTCTCGTTGATGCCACATTAACCTCTTACTGATGTCGCCAAGAGCCTCTGTAGTCGCCAAGATATTATATCGAGCTCCAACAGATATACCGAGTCATCACGTAGTCATTTTGACTTATCCCTTTCACCAGAAGGTCATGGAAAAACACTAAGGTTACATTGAAGTTCCCATATCTACCGAGCACCCAATGGAAGTTGGCAAGACTTACTCCTATCGCCAAGAGTTCATAGCAATATTCATATGCTACTTTGAAGTGTTCACCTATTGCCAAAACATTTGTCCATGGCCGAGAGAACTTACTGATTTATATATGTTTCACCGAAGACTGACTATCACCAAGAGTTACCCTGATAGCCATCGGCTATCAGCAAGACAAATGCTTATCACTCAGATCTCATAACGAAGTGTAAGAGTTATATCGATAACTCTCGAGCAGTCCTTGTCAGCATAGTTTTCTTCTATCGCTAAGACCTTCCTTGATAGCTTTGAGTTATATCGAAGATAACACTTAAGTATTCCCGATGAAACAAAACAAGAAAACACTGTCGACATAAGATTTGCTTTTGGGGTGACATCTTATCAAGTGAATATAGGTTATTCCAAAGACCTCAATACATACTCTGTCAGTGAGAGATAAACACTTTGCTAGGACATCTCTCTGAATGTTGAAGCCACTCTGAAACTCCAGTCGCCAAGAGTTACGTTGATAAACAAATGAATGGCCTTTCGGCCAAAGCTCTCTCGAGCGCTATGAGGTCATAGCGAATACACCAAGCTACAACTATAGACTCCATAGTGGACCTTTCGGAAAGACAATACCTAGGTCACATTAACATGTTTAGAATTTGATAAAACAAATTGCTAGTCAGCCAGACAATCAGAATGTCACATCAAAATTTCTCTAAAGGAGGTTTTCGCCTATAATGTTTAAGGCATATATTTCCAACAAAATCTATATTCCCAACTAATCAATCTATTTCTCAATGCCACAAATTATTCAATCTATTTATTCAATCACACTAATTATGCAATCTATTTTACACAAATTATTCATGTCTATTTCCTCTAAACATCTTTTGATCACTGATCAATATATTATACTATGCAATCCTAGTCATTCATTTCAAATCACAAATTCTATATAATAAAACTCTTTCCTCACAAAAAAGATCAAAGAATCAACCTATCTTGCACAATGAAGTACTAGAGAGATCATAATCAACATTGACAATGTTTCAACACATCTCTTTGCTCAACACACAGATCATTCTTCAAAGTGTTCCAACAAGACAAGGAAATGGTACTCTATGTGTCTCCCACACAAGCAACATTGGGAGCTCTCCTAGCCCAACTAGATGATGATAACAAAAAAAAAGTGGTCTACTACATCCGTCAAACATTGGTGGGCTACAAGTTGAAGTACTCTTCCATAGAAAGAGTGTGTCTTTCAATCATATTTGTGACACAGAAGTTGAGACACTACATCATAAACAAGAGGATAAAGTTGATTTCAAAAGTAGACCCACTCAAGTTCCTATTGTTAGAGCAAAGGTTTTAACTTAATTATGTTAATTAAGTTACCTTTATTCCTCTCTTAAGATTTCACTTTAGTTTGCATATTGTGATATTTAATAATTATATTAATTATTAAATTTCTATCTATTAGGGTTACTTTTAGGTTTGCATGATCTCCTTTCTTAAGGATTGATCCATTGTATTTTAATATCTCTATTAATGCAACTTCTCTTGAAGCTTGCAAAGCACCCTTGCTTTTTTGTCTCCATCTCTTCCTTTCTGTGATAGGTTATTTGCATGCAAGCGATCTTCGGGTTCTGTGAAGTTGGCTTTCTGAACTTCTACATGGTATTAGAGCTCCAGACTTGATGCTCTCCTATTCATTTTTTTGAAGGTTTTTTGGAGCTTCAAGGGTTTGGGGTTTTCTTTTTTGATCCAGGGCATACCTATTTGATCAGAGTTTTTTAAGTCCAAATGGACCTCACCATTATGTTCGTAGCAGCTCAAAACCCTAGAAACAATTGTTCATTCATCCATTTTGGAAATAGTTGATCCAAGAGGCTTTTTTTTGTAGAGGGATTCTACGGCCCCTATACGGACTCCTATGCACGCAGATCAAAAAAATTGCAATAAAATTTGTCCGGTCAGCATATTTTTTTGTATAAATTTTTCTTTTTGAAATTTATTAAAAAATCATTGAAAAATATATATTAAAAAGCTTTTTTAAAAAAACTGGGTATATTTTTTAAATTTTTTTTTGGGGTGGCATATTTTTTAAAAACCTGCAATAAAGTTTTGTAGGGTACGAGGTGCCCTGTAGTGGCAGGGACTTGTACCCTACCTTTGACTGTTGTCAACCATTAAACTGCCATCGACCTCTAATACTAACATTCTCTTTCCTTCTAGCTACCTATAAAACTCAAAGGTGTCCAACCCTTTACACTCAATGACATTTCTTCCACAGTCTGACGCCTCCCTTGCATATTGACAACCTGTTCGGCGGCTTTTTCTTCAGCCGGTAGTGATTTCAAACTGACGGACGACTATTCTCCCACCTGCGAGCTTCTTCCAATGTTGACAACTTATTTTTGGCTAGCAAGATAACTGATGAAATATTCTAGTACCTAGACTTTACTAGCGGATATTGCCTATGTTTTGGTAGTCATGTTTTTTGTAGGGGGATCGAATATTTTTTCCGACAGAGACTACCGATTGTTTTTTGTGGGGAATTTTTTTAGAGAATTTTGTTGAGAAAGGGAATATTTCACCCATCAGATTTTTTTCACAGGGGAGGTCAATTGGTTGGCCCCCTTTGACCCCTTTTATGGCCTCTAGTGAGCTATTTTTTTCTTTTTCCCATAACTTTTGCATATGATATTTTTTTTCAGCAAACAAGATATCATTGGAAAGCTAGTTTCGCCAACTTTCTAATGGTGTGGGTTTCATCACCTATTTTTACTTCTAGTGCATTGTATAGTTAGTTGAAGTTAAAGGAGCTATTTTCAGTCCTGAGCTCACAACTTTTGACTAGTTTCTCTATTTTTCATGTTCTCAATGACATTGGAACCGTCTTTCAGAGCTCTTCAGTTCCATCCATGCATTTTTTCCAGATTTCACTCTAGGTATATTTTATTCAAATTTTTGTGTTTTCACACTCTGGTGAATTACTTGGATGTTTTAGCTTTTGGGAACTTCTCGTTTGTGTGGTTTGCTTTGTTTTTGGTTGTTCTTCATGTATTTCCAATCTTGTGTCTTCTTATGACATTTTGAGCATCATTTGTAAGAAATCTTCTATGTAAACACACTGATATAAAGTGCCACACTATTGTACATGTATTTTGGGGATTTTTAACATAAGATTGTGCCATGTTTTGTACTCGCACTATATTATAAAGTGTCATGAGGGGTTGTGTACTTCCTTTGTTTTTTCCATCACACCTTTGTCTAGTGAGTGTCCCTCCATGACAACAGTGGATCCATATGATTCCAACCTCATGTATGTATGCTTTGTTTTACACTCCACTTTTTCAGTTGTAGGTACTTTCTTGTTCACTTTTAGATGTTATTTCTTCTCCTTCATGCCCTAAGGGTGTTACACAACATTTCAGTGGATTTGTCAGGCTCTCCCAATCAACATTATGGGAGGGTATTATACTATTCATACTAATGCTTCCTTGGTTTTTCCTTGGAAGGAATCTTCCATTCTTAGTTGATTAATGATTTTCAGACTATATCTGTATCTATGTTCCAGGTGTTTTCCTTGCCATCTGTTTCAAGTAGTGTCATTTGGGGTACTCATGTAGATTGTTGTCTTCTTGATCCTGATCATCCTATCTTCAGAGTCATTTCTTCAACACCATAGCGGTCATCTTTTGATAGTTGTTTGCAGCTTCTTTTGCTTTAGTGATGTTCTTCATGTCTTGTGCATCTCTTTTTGGAGTAGAGTTTTTCCCATGAGGTTTTCTCTATTTTTCCACTTTACAGAGATTTGGTTGTATGCAGGTACCTGATCATGCCTAGTTGTTGGGACCCTTGTTTGCTTTCATGCATTATAGTTACCTTTGTTTTCTTGCACATGTTTGTAGCTACACTTTTTCTCATCTTAAGGGGGGTGTTAGAGTAAAGGTTTTAACTTAATTATGTTAATTAAGTTACCTTTATTCCTCTCTTAAGATTTCATTTTAGTTTACATATTGTGACATTTAATAATTATATTAATTATTAAATGTCTACCTATTAGGGTTACTTATAGGTTTGCATGATCTCCTTTCTTAAGGAATGATCCATTGTATTTTAATATCTCTATTAATGCAATCTCTCTTGAAGCTTGTAGAGCACCCTTGCTTTTTTGTCTCCATCTCTTCCTTTATGTGACAGGTTATTTGCATGCAGGTGATCTTCGGGTTATGTGAAGTTGGCTTTCTCAACTTCTACACCTATTAGCAAAAGTAGTCCTAACAAGCTAAATTGCTAAATGGGTGATGACTCTGAGTGAATTTGATATAGAGTATATGGATAGAAGAGCCATCACGAGACAAATCATAGTAGACCAACCGACCTAAGAACCCATAGATGATCACATGCCTCTCACAGTGGACTTTCCAGATGAAAGTATCTTGATGAAAGAACAAACATGCCATTGGACTCTATAACTTGATATGTCCCACACTTAACATGGATTTGGAGTAGGTATTCTATTTCTCACACCACAAGGAGATAGTATACCCAAGGCGTACATGATTTCTTTTCCATGCATGAAAAATATCTCAAAGTAAGAAGCTTTAATCATAGGGCTCAAAATGGCTATTGAATGGAGAATAAAATCTAGCTACATGTCTTTAGAGACTCTCAACTAGTGATCAAATAGGTGAACAAGGAATAACAAGTAAAATACAAAAAGATGATGCCATATAAAAGGATGGCAGATAGCTTCAAAGAATATTTTATCACCATAACCTTTGAAAAAAATTCTTAGATCAATAATAGAGTTGTCGATGCAATGGCAACAATAGGCTCACTTCTTGATATTCCACAAAATGTTCCAAAGTATGAGTTCCTTGTCAAACAACTGCTCATATCAACATTTGACATCTCAGAATAAGAACTAGTATGTGTTGTTGTTGGTCCTAAATCCCCATAGTACGAAGGCACATTTGAATACAGCAAGCACAATACCATACCACTTGACCCAATGACCACTCAAAGGAAAAACTTCACTCATAGAACTTCCCACTTTACAATCCTAGGAGATACCCTATTGTAGACACTTACAAATGACCTAGGCCTGGAAACTCTATTTTACCACATTTGTTCTAGCATAATTATGGCATTTTAATTATGTCCTTATTCCTCTTTCCACCATTATTTAAATAATTTATTATTATTTAATTAATTCATCTCTTTTTATTCTTCATGATTATTAAATAAATAAATTTTATTTATTTTTTAAATACGTCATTAATTGTCTATATCTTCCCATAATTAAATAAATGTCTTAATTTATTTAATTACCTTTATTCATTTATGTTCTCTTGATTATTAAATAAATAAATTTTATTTATTTATTTTATATGTCACTAATTCTTAAATCTTCGTATAAATTAAATAGATTTATTTAATTTATTTAATTAATCACATTCCCTAAATTAAATAATTATATTTAATTATTTAATTGACTTATTTAACATGTCTCTCATTTTAAATAAAATTAATTATTCAAAATGGCCTCACATTATTAACTATCACTTCTTTTAGTAAATAATATGAAAATAGATTATTTATTGTCACACGAAATCCATATTTTTGAATTAATTTAATTCAAAAATGGTAATATTCTTCCATAAATCATGATTTTCCAAATTTTCTTTTTCAGTTTAACCATTATCCTCTTGATTTTTTGAATCTTATGAATCAGGTAATCTTTATCTTTTTGACTAATTGTCACATTTATTCTCTATCGTCGATACGATTTTCTAAAATTGCATCTTGGCCACTCACTTCAAGCTTTTTCCCTAAACCTAATTAGGGATTGTCACATGAAATCTCAACCACTAATTTTAGGTCTCCATCACAATCGTCCATCCAAAATTGCATTTTTCTATAAAATGTTGGTTGTGCTCACATTTTGGACTTACACACTCATATGCTTCATTAACATAGACATACTTTGCATATTTGATTATTCATTAAGTCTTAGGCATTTTCTTGGCATAGGCATAGTCATTATTAGCATAGTTTAAATGTTATCATTTACATGATAGAATTTTTCATTCAAATCCTTCAAAACTTGCATAGGACATAGTCATAGTCATTTTCTCACACACACAAATTTGAGGGCAACAATCATACAACTGCTGCAAGATAGAAGGTGTTGTGAAGATGAATCATGGAGGCTTCGAGGAATTAGGTATAATCCTTCTTGTTATTTGATTTCATTGTACTTCATAGTTTCTTTGGGTTTAGTTTTATTGGTTTAATCTAATCATCTAACCTAGAAATTCCCATTGATAGATTGGTGGACCTAACATTCTTTTATGTAGTTTCTATGCATTTTTTTTTTGTTGTTTTTTGTAGGTACAAGTACAAAATGACGCATTTGAATTTTCTTGAGCTGCATCTATTACGTTGCGATGCATTCACACGTGGAAATAACACAAACAATCTGATGTGCCACATTCACTGTATGAAAAGCCACATTTGATAGACTGAGCTGCATCTGCTTCTTCAAATGATACATCTTTTTTTCTAGACCACATCTGTCTATCAAAAAATGAAATGTAGGATTGAGCTACATTTTCTACACAGAGCAACACATTCACTCTGTTGTGATGCATTTTCCTGGTATTTTTTTTCATTTCTACATTTGGGTTTTTCAATTTCCTTTTATTTTTGTTTTTGCATTTTCTTTTTCTTTTTTGCATTCTGACTAGCATAGGTTTTTTTGTGTTACTAACCTTTGTTCATAGCGTGTGGCGCCAAGACTTTGTGGGTAGAAGAAAATTTGCTAAAACTAGTAAATTGTGGTTTCGCAGAACCGCTTGTCCAAGAAGTTCCTAATTGAAAACATTGTGCTTGTTCTTTTTAGAATATAAAATATTTCATTTAGTGCATTTAAAATGAACATGTTTTCCATTTCCATTATGTCTGATTGTGTTTGAAAGTGGTAGGTGACTATGCTCTCACCCTGTGCAAACTAGGTGATCAGAAAGCCAGACCCACCTTGTTCCTGTGTAACCTTGATGCAAATAACGAAGTATCCTCCCCCCTTGCATAGTCATGCAATCTTGGGTGTAAGAGAAATGATTATTTCCTCTAGAAACTGGGCCTTCCTTGGTGGGAAAAATTACTCACCCCAAGGCGACTCAAACCGGAAACAAAGCTAAAGCCAAGCTACCCCCAATTGGTATATAAATGTGAATCTTAAGGGAAAGCCTAAGATTACAAGTACAAATGTGTCATACGGACAAATTAGTACTCCCCAAAACCCTATTGAGCTTAATCTCTTCAGGTTGGAGTGTCTCCTATTAGGAGATTAATCTTGTGCCCCATGTAAGGCCACTCGAACAAGGGTCTTGAATTAAACACCATTGTGTAGAAACCAAAAACCTTCTATTTGCTAGTGCAGCACCAGTCGGTGTGAAGGCATCCATATCTTCATAGTATTTAGTAGAGGTGATCAATCTTCCATGGGAGTTTCATGGGGGTTGGAAGTTTGGTTGGCCTGAGAAGGGAGTACACTATAAGGGGGAGCCTGTGCAACCAAGCCTCTAAATTCACACACTACTAATATGCGGTTTGGGAAACCCACATGGAATCTAGTGGATATCATCTTGGCTTAACCATAGGACTGTACTTGTTCTCTTTTGTGTTTGATTACATTCAAAATATCATGTTTTCAAAGTGTTTGCTAGATACTAAAATGAAGCAAACAACATTTAAACATCTGGAAGCAAACTGTCAAACTTCAAACAATTCGGGTTTTTGACTAAAACATCATAAAATTTGATTTTTTTGCATTCTACACCACATTTGTTAAACTGCAATCACTTTGTCGCACCACATTTGATAGTCTTCGCAACACATTTTCCCTACTAAAATGCATCTGCTACTTTGAACACCACATTCATCTGTCTTATGTTGCATTTTCAATCTATAAATCCACATCTACTAAACTGCACCACATTTGCAATTTGTAAAGCCGCATTTGAAAAATTGCACCGCATTTGCAATCTATAGCACCGCATTTGATCACTACAATGTATTTGCTACCTAAAATGACCCATTTTCCTAGCTGAGAAATAAACCTTGTCAGAGACTAGAATTCAAGTCTAGACATCTTAGCCTACTATCAAAACATCTTTTTCAAAAGTGTCTATTAGAAACCAAAACTAAAATTGCTCAAACTCATCATCATTTTCATCCATTAGCTTGCATTTTGACCATAGTTTTATTTTTTCCAAATTTTAGTTTCATTCCCTCAGGATCATAATCATCATTTCTAGTAGAAAATTGTCTTTAGGTATCATCTTGGTAGACTTTGGATTTGGCTAACTCACCATACTTTGTAAAACCATTGTTTCAAAACTAAGTTATCTTGGGACATAGTCATTACTCCTATTTTTAGTCATTTTCCTTTTGTGAAAACCTCCAACTCAATAGTCTAGTTAGGAAGGCTCACTTGTCATTTTGACCTTGTTACTTGGTCCCCTTAGCAAGTCCTTTGATAACCAAAGTTGAAACATAAGTTAAGCTTAGGTTGGTTAGACAAACCTTTCTCCAAGTATTGTCAACCCTAGTCCTCATTTTTCACCTAGACTTTGCATTAAATATTATCCATTCTAGTCCTCATTTGGACCCTAGAATTTACATTAATCATACCTTTAGTCAACATTATCATCCTAGTCCTCATTTGGCACTTTGGCCTTGAAAACCTTGTCATTTTACATTAGTCATTTCCTTAGGAAAACATTATTATCTCTTTGCATTAACTTCCTTTATTCCCAAAATACAAAAACAAAAAAAATAGCATTGTAACTTGTCATTCTAGTTTAGATTAGTCATTTTATTTATACAACATTGTCATATTGCATCCCTTTATCAAAAAAATCCAAAAACATAATCTTGCATTGTCATCCTTTTATCAAAAAAATCCAAAAACATAGGCTAGCATCATTCTTGCATTTACTCGTCATTCTCATCATCTTCATTTGATAAATTCCCTTTTATGGTGGAAACTAGACTCCAAAGAAAGAAAAAACAAATGGAAAACTTTGGACAAGATTCCAATCCCAACATCGACAATAACATTTGGGAGATAAACCACAACTGGACTTATTCCAACCCATTTAGCAACACAAACATACCATCTTCCATGAACAAAATTGTCTTCATCACATACCCCACTTGAACCATTCATACAAAGAGACCAACAAGGACATGTATACGTAGAGGACTTAGAAACAAAAAAAAAATCTTGAGGTAGCCACCTTTGTGGAAGACTTAGTCTTACATGCCCCTCAAAGGCATCTAGCCATGCTTTTGGACTAAGGGGTTAAGTTACCACATGGCTTCGACATTAATACTTTGAGACTAACATCACCCAACCATAATGTCAACAATACAAACAACATGGCCAATAGTGCTCAACCTTAAAACAACACAAGCAATAACTTTTTTGACACCACCTTGCAAACTATTGCAACTACCATGAGTGATGCCTCAAATATTCAAAACAATTCCAATTCAATCAATGCAACATCCATTGGAGGAACACAACCCATCACACTACCCACAATGTCCACAACATTGTCACAATCTATTGGAAACACCTTTGGGTCCTCAAATATGTGGGAAAGTTATTCCAATCCTCTATTTACCACTTTGGTTACCACCATGGGGGAATCATCAAGCCATTCAAATCCTCCATTTTCAACTACATCTAGTACCATGAGTGCATCCTCATCAAATCCTCTCATTGGTACCTCGCTTAATCCTTTGGGAGGAAATAAATGATGTGTCTTTATTCAAGGACCACAACCAAATGTTAACACGCCAACATAGTTTAATGCCAACCCCTCCCAAGGACAAAATATGAACGTTCCCCTTATACAATCCCAACAATTTGGACAAGGAAATCAAAATATTCATGGTCACCATATTCCCAAAATATCAACTCAAATGACTAGAGGACACATTCTGACATATTCACACTCACCAACATGTCCCCAATCCAAAATTTTAGTACCAACAACACACAAACTAGAAGACATCATACATTTCACAATAACACATCCCTCAACAAAACATCAACATCCACTCACAACAAATGGGGACCGATGGTGTACAAATCACTCCAATGTATGGTGCCAAAAATAATCCTATAATCGATGCCTTGCAAGCTAAACTAATGGGTTTAGAAAGGACCATAGAAAACATGCAAATATCTGAAAATAAATTGCAAGTGTCATATGATATATCTGTATATCCCTTTGACACAAACTTATACATGCCACCATTTCCTCTAAGATATGTGTCACAAAATTTTACAAAATACAAAGGAAAGAAAAATCCTATTGAACATGTCTGAGAATTCATGACCAACTGTATGGATATCACCTATGAACAAACGTACTTGATGAGACTCTTTTCTAAAAGTCTTGCAGGTCCTGCCCTTGAATGGTTCTCCACTCAAAAGGATATCCAAACATAGCACAAATTCATAAAAAATTACTCGTATAACATTGACATGGACACCTCTATTACTATCTTATGTACTCTCATGCAAGAGGATGCTAGTGAGACATTTATGCCATTCCTCCAAAAATGGAGAAGTCTAGCTAGTCATTGCCACATTGACATACTCAAAAAAGAAAAGGTTGATATGTTCGTTCAAACACTTCTCGGCCCCTTAAAATATGGATTGCAAGTTCATTGTTGCACAATTTTTACAAACCTATTCAAAAAGGGTGTCCAGGTTGAGAAAGCTCTTATTGCAAAAGGAGAGCTAAAATATGGTCCTAAAAATGCAATCACAAATCCTCCCATTGACAAAATCAAGTACTGGGTCAAAAATAAATGCATTACCAATGACAATGTTGTTGATGCCAAGGATATAAACACTATGGGTCTTGTATTAGATCTAAAAGGGGTTCAATCACAAAATAAACCACAAACAATACTGACACCCCCCACCAATACCACCCCAAACAACCAAAATGGTTAAAACAATCAAAGTCAAGGGCAATACTGTCAAACAAGACAATTCCCAAAAAGATGAACATACTCTGCTTTGGGAGAACCAATTGAGGATTTCCTTAACAAGCTCCTCCAAAATGGTCTCATCACACTTAAAGAACCTAAGTTGTATGACCCAAGGCAATTTAAACCATCATGGTGGGATGATAATATATTTTGTGATTACCACCGGGCTAAAGGACATAAGACATCATCTTGTCAAAAAATCAAAAATATTGTGCAAGACCTTATTGAAAGTCAAATAATCAAATTGGGTGACCCACAATTTCCATGAAATGTTGACCATACCATCCATAAGAACCCACTGCAAGACCATGGTTCTAACAATGCTTCCACATCAAGTCCTAAGAAAAACAATAATCAAGCCAATTACGCCCATGCCAAGTATGACTATTCAGGTGGACCTATTATTAACAATGTATGAATTGATGATGAATGCATCAATACCATCACATTCAAAAGAGCACCTCAATGCAAAGCCACTACTCGAAGTGGAAAGGTCACCATAGCTAGTCCGCCTCCAGCTAGGAAACCTAAAATCACCATACCTGGTCCATCGCCTAAGAAATCACAACTTGGCTCATCCAAAAATTAGTGGCAACCTAAGAGTTAGTTTAACCTTATTGATCAATTAGGAAAAACCCCTGTGCATATTTCCATACTTGAGCTACTTTCCATTTCTCCCATGCATAAGGCTATACTAGATAAAACCCTGCAAGAGTCATTTGTCCCTAAGGACATTGATGTCAACCAATTTGAGACCATGGTGTGATACCTCACTACACCTGACCATGTCACCTTTTCTGATCAAGATTACTCATCACCCAAGACCAACCATAACAATGCATTACACATCGAAACTTTCATCCATAAGCACAAGGCCAAAAGAGTTTTAGTAGATGGTAGAGAAGGATTGAACATATGCTCCTTAAAATTGGTTAAGGCTCTAGGATTTTCTAATGCATGCGTAGACCCTACAAAGAGCATAGTTATAAAGGCATATGATGACAAAGAACATTCTTCTAGAGGTGTTATTTCCCTTCCTATCAGAGTCAGATCAGTCATTGTGGATGCAACTTGCTAGGGCTTGGATCTAGAATTACCTTACAACATCTTGCTTGGCTGCCCATGGATTCATGCCCAAAAGGCCATCCCCTCCACATATCACCAATGCTTGAAATTCCCATTTCATGGAACATAAATCACTATATATGGAGACCCTGACCCTTTTCAATATTGTACCAACCTAAGGGGTGTTTCTAAACATCGAGTGCCAATCAATTGAGAAGCGCCAAGCCCTTATTCTTCCAAATACATTGACCCATCCACACTCACATTATCATCCACTTCCACTCCATCTACATCTTCCACCACACCACCATCTCCCTCACTTCCTAAAGCTGAGTCTATTGTCAAGTTTAAGGACCTAGGTAGTGGAGAATTAAAATTAAGTACGACATATTGGATCACAACTATACCCAAGTCTCCTCAGGTCTATGGTTGGCCCTATTTCAAAATGGAACCTAAAGTAATTTTTAAAGTTCCACCAATTTTTTTTTTTTATAATATGGGGAGACATGAGCAACGAAGACCTCACCAACATATTAGGATGGATCTACAAAGAAATGGAAGCCTTACCCCCTTTACCAGTCCATATATATGGTAAAGGCTATTATATGATGAATGAAAAAGGCTACGAAAGTACTAGTGGCCTTGGTAAGAAAAAATAAGTACTACAAGAACCTTTGATGTCATCTAAAAGACCAAAATTTATTGGATTAGGGTATGGATTTCCTAAAAATGACGATTGACGTACCAATGGACTTTTGAGTGAGAGTGTGCATGCTTTGGAAAGTGTTGAGACCGTTAAGGAAACCTTCACTAAAACCTACTCCCATGAGTGGGAATTTGGTTCCCAATGATCCCTAAATGAATGTTGTCTCAATGAATTGTTCCTTGAAACTAGGGAACTTACCTCTAAACAAAGATTTTGGCAAACATTTAAAATCAATCGAGCATCAAATAATCACAATCCCAAAGGCCCAAAGAACAATGACAAGCTAGAGTCTGCCCCTAACCCCATTAGTCCACACCATGACATACCAACTCAACCATGTGAACCCAACAACCACTAGTTGGATCCATTTGAATTACCACATGACACTGACAACCATGAATCTAATTCCTTCATTCCCTAATTTACCAATGAGTATGACACAAGTGAAGGGGAATAATGGATAGAGTGTGATGCACAATTGGATGACAAAAAATTCATTTTCAATGTCTCTAAATCTGTATGCATGCTTTATGCATCCTCCCCACAATTCACCAACACTGACGATGGCATTTCCTTAATCTACCCGCAACTAATCGATTGGGACCAACAAGGTCCGCCAATCCTGGACACCTTTTAGAATCATGAGCCCATTGCAGAATTTATAGGACTACATGAGGGCGTACCTAATGGTGATCACAAGGCAGGATTTGCCATTGACCTAGACTATGCAACTTACTTTGGGGAGACTGCTATGTCCTCCAGTTGCAAAAAGAAAAGTAAAAATAAGATAAAAAATGAAACATCTTTAGATGAAAACCAAAAGGAACCTCCTGACAAAAAAAAATTAAAAATAAAGGACGTATCTATTGGTGACAACCTCTTCGAGGTGAGCAAAGATGGAGGACTATAATTTCTTCCCGTAACTCAAGAGAAATAAGCCATGCTCATTGAGGACACCATAGAAGCCAACATATCAACAAAAAAAGATCCCAAAATGGTCCTCTTTGCAGAATCCTTCACTGAAGAAGAGAAACTAGAATTTCACAAATTCTTTGTAGACCGTAAAATCAGCTTCACTTGGTCCTATGCCAACATGCCTGGTTTAGATTTAGAACTTATCTTGCATCACTTGTCATTATTTTCAAACGTTAGGCCAGTGAATCAAAAGTTGTGAAAGATGCACCCATAGATCACCCTATTAGTCAAGGTTGAACTCAAGAAATTGTTAGACACAAGATTTATACTATCTATTGACTATGCTAAATGGATATCCAATCTAATACCATTCACAAATCCTAATGGTTAGATACGCATCTATACAGGTTTTAGATATTTAAACAAGGCATGTCCAAAAAATGACTTTCTCTTGGCAAATATAGCTATTATAGTCGACCTCACAGTAGGGTATGAGATGTTGTCCCTCATGGATGGTTTTTCAAGCTATAATAATATTTGCATTGCCCCCGAAGACCAACATAAAACAACATTCACTTGTCCTTTGGATACATAATACTAGAATGTCATGCCTTTTGTTCTTAAGAATGAAGGCACCACATATCAGAGAGCTATAACAATCATATTCCATGATATGATGCATAAGATAATGGAATATTATGTGGATGACCTTTTGGCCAAATTAGTGACAAGGAAAGATCATTTGAAGGTGTTAGACACAATTTTCAAGAGATTGGAAGAATATAAAGTTTGACTGAATCCTAAGAAATGTGTCTTTGGCGTAACATTTGGAAAAAATTTGGGATATATAGTTTCTCGAAGAGGCATTGAGGTTGATCTAGCAAAAATAAAGGCAATCTTGAACATGCCCCCTCCTAGAGGAATAAGCTATCTAGAAATTGTCTTTGTAGCTCAAAAGCTAAGACACTATATGTTGAGTCATAAGACACAGTTGGTAGCAAAGATTGACCCCCTAAAATATCTATTGAGTCGTGTAACATTGACAAGATGTCTGATAAAATGGTTAGTGATCTTGAGCAAATATTATATTCAGTATGTAGAAAGAAAGGAAATAAAGGGACAAGTCATAGTGGAAAAAATGGCAGACACACCTATACAAAGTGATCATCCCTTAGTGGAAGATTTCCTAGATGAGTCAATATTCCATATGGAACCCAAGTCACCATGGAGGCTATACTTTGATGGATCTCATACTAATCATGGCTTGGGGGTAGGAATATTGTTTATCATCCCTCAAGGAGATTCCATTCCTAATTCTTTTCACATAGCTTTCCCATGTACAAATAATGTGGTGGAATATGAGGCACTTGTTACAGGGCTTAGAATGGAAATAAAATAGAAAATAAAAACACTTCATGTCTATGGAGATTCTCAACTAGTCATTAATCAAGTCAATGATGACTATGAAACTAAGGATGAGAAACTAATGCCCTACAAACGAATGATTAAAAACTTTCAAACATATTTTCACATGGTGACTTTTGAAAAGGTTCCAAGAAGACAAAACAAGGTGGTCAATGCTATGGCTATGATCGGCTCTCTCCTCAACATTCTAAGCAATATGCCTCAACTGGAGTTTTTGGTAGAACAATTGTTGGTCCCTGCCTATGATATTCCTGAATCAGATATGGTCTGTGAACTTGTTGGTCTCAATTATCCTTGGTACCAAGACATTCATGACTACCTCAAGACCCAAACCCTTCCACCAAATCTATCCAATAACCATCGAATGTCCTTTATCTGAAAAGCTGCCAAATATGTCATTGTCAATTACACCCTTTACTATCATAGTTTTGACAAAACCCTCCTTAGATGTCTCGACACCAATGAAGCACACACAAACTTATAAAAGTACATGAGGGTATATATAGATCTCATCCAAGTGGTCTTAATCTGGCCAAGAAGATAACAAGACTTGGGTACAACTAGCCGACCATTGAGAGAGATGCACTAGAATATGTCAAGACTTGTCACCAATGTTAGACTCATAGTGATTTGATTCATGCCCCGACACAAGAACTTCGGCTGATTACTTCTCCTTGGCACTTCACACAATGAGGATTCAACCTTGTGGGAAAAATCCATCCTACCTCATCTAATGGCCACGAATTCATAATCACTACCACCAAGTACTTTATGAAGTGGATCGAAGCCATTCCCCTAACATACATAACCAACACCCAAATTTCCAAATTTATTCTCAACTATATAATTTTCTGGTATGGTATTCCACAGTCCATCATCACAGAAAACATGTCTATTCAAAAACCAAGATGTTTGTGAGTTATGTGAATGATTCCATATCCAATATAATTTCTCCAACCCTATTACCTACAAGGAAATGGTCAAGTGAAGGTGTCTAATAAAACCATCATTAAAATCCTAAAAAAAAACCTTAATAATTCTGGCAGTGACTGGCACATTCAACTCAACCCTTCTCTATGGGCTTACTACACCAATATTCGCACACCCACAAAATCCACTCCATTTTCCCCCGTCTTTGGCACTAAAGCCATATTTCCCATCAAGCTTTAAATTCATTCCTTACAATTCTCCCTAAAGGATTTAACTGATGAGGAGGAGTACAGATAGTCATGCCTACATGAACTAGAGATGTTAGAAGAAATACGACATAATTCCTTGAACCACTTGCAAGCATATCAAAACCATCTTTGTCGTAGCTACAATAAGAGAGTCATGGTCAAGAAATTTTACATAGATGATTTAGTCCTCATGCAAAATCCTAAGAATTAGACCTACCAAGAAAAGCCTGGCAAGCTCAAACCAAATTGGCTAGGTCCTTATGTCATCATATCCTCTTTTGGTTCTAGTGAATATCAATTGGTGACTCCAGATGGTGAATAGCTAGTAGATCCTATTAATAGTCTACATCTTTGGAAGTTCTATACATAGCATCAGAAAGCTGAGCTAAAAACCTTTAAAAAAAAATAAATTGTTACCTTGATGAAAACTTGGCAAACAGGTGTCTTGGTAACACCAATTTTTTTTG
This sequence comes from Sequoia sempervirens, assembly GCA_007258455.2. Classification (NCBI taxonomy): domain Eukaryota; kingdom Viridiplantae; phylum Streptophyta; class Pinopsida; order Cupressales; family Cupressaceae; genus Sequoia; species Sequoia sempervirens. The sequence continues at coordinate 338,468,212 of VDFB02353493.1, forward strand.
AAAAGATGACAAAAGTAGTAAAGACAAATAATTTGTCCAATAGTGAAAACCTAGAAAATAGGCGCTTTGGATAAGTACCATGGCAAAAACTTGGCAAACAAGCACCATGCATAGTCAATCATTGCTCTACCATCTACTGTCACTTTATCTAGCTTGGCCTATTATGAAATGCATTTTCCAACACCACCATGGAATTTTCCATGACATCACACCCTTCCTCTCATGGTTGAAAAACTATTGACATCAAGTCCTACATGCTATCCATCCAACATAACACACATATCCTTTTCACATCCTTTAAAATTGGCTAAGTCTTAGACCTGACTAGGGGAAATTTTTTATCAAGTGACCGCAACAAGGTATCGCTCATGGTTTTGGAAACATCGTAAAAGGCCTAAAAAAAGACAAAAACATCATAAAATGACCTAAAAAAAGAAAAAACATCATAAAAGGTCCTAAAAAGACAAAAACATCATAAAATGCCCTGAAAAAAGACAAAAACATCATAAAAAATCTTGAAAAAACACATCATAAAATATCCTAAAGAAAGACCTAAAACATAAAAAAATGTTTTGAAGAAAGGCCTAAAACATTGAAAAATGCCCTAAAGAAAGACCTAAAAATTGAAAAACGTCCTAAAGAAACCCCAACGAATGTCAAACTGTCTCGAGAATGTAAAACGAGGTCATTTCCCATAAAAAGTCTTTCATGCCAATCAGTCAGTCTTCATTGTTTGTCAAATTACATTGTCTCTGCACATTTACTACATAGGAAAGACTCATCTTTGAGTACTTGAGACATTAGGTCAATACTTGTAGGTTTGTCAAAATAAAATCATGACTCAATCTTTGGTCATCAAGACAAAGTCATTGGTTGTGTTGAACTACAAGGTCTCTGAGTGTATGACATAGGAAAGGCCATCTGTCGATGAGCCCCCAAGGCCACACTAGGTCAGTCCATTAGGGTTCATGGCACTACACTGGAACACACCTCAAAATATCTTCAAGTCAAAGCAAATCATGTCTAAATGGGAAAATTTTTGAAAACAAATTATGGCAATCATTTATTCAACATGATAATCACATCAATATGTCAACATCGACATGTAGTCAACACAAGTCATTTAAGTCAACTATAGTCAACTTATGTCAAACTTAGCCAAAACAAGTCAAATTATCAAAACCATTCAAACTGTGAACTCTTGTTAATTATTCATATATGTCCTTCTAAAGAAAAACCTCTGTCATTTATGCCTTAGGATGTGTCCTTCCTAGGCATTGTCATTGTCATCTGACATTTTGAGGTATCCTCCTGAAATTTAAGGATCACTTCTCTTGACATTAGTATCCTTCATATGTGTCCTAAAGAATAGCTTTGTCATTTATGCCTTAGAATGTGTCCTTCCTAGGCATCGTCACTGTCATATGACATTTTGAGGGATCCTTTTGACATTTAAGGATCGATCCTCCTGACATCAACATCATTTAGGATGTGTCCTTCCTGAATTTGGAAATCTTGACACCTTGGCATCTTGACATCATCAAACCTAGCATTTTGACATTAAAACACTTGGAATTCAGACACACTTGGAAAAAACTTGGAAAATATTACCTTGACATTTTTCTCTTTGATCTTTTATCATGTTACTAGCTTCTCAACAATGTCTAGGCAACAAGATTTAGAGAAGCAACGACATATCATGATGATTGTCTTGTTTTATTTTTTTGACAGTCATGTTGCTAGTTCTTCAAGGATGTCTTGACAATGGGATTTAGAAGAGCAATGACATTTCATGACTTGTCTTTCTTGTCCTTTTCTACTTGTGGTTGATTGTGACCAAAAGACTGGGGCAATGGCACTCTTAGTATGAGTCATGATCAATTTTGTCTGTGACTATTTGTCTCAGATGATGGTATGACCTTGCACACCTTGATCTACATCCTATCATGGTGTTTGTTGGCCATTACAATAATCTTCCCAATGATGATTTAGAGCAATAAATATTAAAGTCCTATGGCAACATGTTGAAGGATTTGGTCTAGGAACTAACATGCAACTCTATTTGTCTTGTCATCTTCTCTTGTCCATCTCATGATGATATATTGTGACATACAAAAACATAAGTGCATACATGATCATATAGGAATTACATTAGGTCCATACATACACCATCTATATAATTAAAAATCATATACATTACATAACATATTGCATTATACATAGTCATGCATTAACATAATCATAAACATGGCATCCATTCAAATAAATACATTATGCATATCATCATCATCCATGGAATAACATCAGCATGTCATATAAATAAACATTGAATTATCACAACATCACATCATAAGTAACTGCCATAGGACACACATGACATATAAATAACACCATCATTCATCATAAATGCAGAATCCACATAGGCATCACATAAACATACATCATAAATGCATAAATCAAATCACATCACATATAGGCCACATCAAAACTGCATCAAGTATATCATATAAGAGCTCGCAAGGTTGATGGTCCAATACAAATGTAATAAAATATGTGTCTGAAATTTCCCAAAGCATGATAAACAAAGAGTATGGCTATGATGCACTCTCCTCATTTGTCGAGGAGAAGACCTAGGAGACTGATGCTCAGTCATAGGAATGGATGCCATCATGGTAACTATCACCTATGTCTGTGATGTAGAAGGATCCACCACTATGGTCTATACCTGTGACATTGAAGGTTGTACTCATGCTGTGAATGATGGGTAGACTATAGGAGGTTGGTTGTGAGGTGACTTGTGCTCTGATCTAGAGGATCTATGACTCTGCCCTGACCTATGAATCGAGGCATACCTATGGGAGTGGCCAAATCTGTGTCCTAAGGACTGCCCTATAGATGTGGAATCCCCTGCACTACTCTGGCTACTGCTGCCACTCCTTGACCTACTGCAATTTCCTGTTATCATTTGTGTCCTCATTAGAGTGGGATCTCTCCTCTCAGTTGGCATGACCTGCTCATATAACTACCTATATCACCTGAGCCATACACTAACTCTGCCAAACTCCTGAGCTAAATCTATAGATGGTTTTGTACATAGTCATGCAAAATATGTGCACCACTATGCTACCTCCTATTGATGAATCACTGCCTGATTTTGCTCTACTCGTGTCATCTCTAACTCTGCTTATAGTGATTTGACCTATGAAACACTCTCATCCAATCTCCTCTACAAATTTTCCACCCTCTAGTCTGTCATGGCATCATGGGGAAATTTTGATCTAGATGGTACCTCCTCTCCCTCCACCATGCTCTATCTCAGTATTCTCTCAAACTCATCAATGGTCTCATCCTCCACCCTCATATCCTCCTCTCATTTGAATCCCTCCTTCCATGACATATCAACCTCCATCTTGACCTCCTATTGAACTTCCTTCTCTCCAACCTCCTACTCCTATCTGGCCTCCTCCTTGACCACATGCTTCTTATGACCCACACCCCCTTGCTCCTATCTAGGCTCCTCCTCCTCTCTCTCATCCTCCTCTCTCTCCTCCTCAACTTCCTATGGGATGAAATCTAGTGCCCCTCTCATCGCATGCTATCTCACCCTCCTAGCCTGCCTCCTGCCATCTCTCCACCTTCTGTTGTTGTCTCCTCCATCCCTCTCTCCATCTCTGCCTCTATCCCTGCCTCTGTCTCTCCTTCCACCTCTACCTTTGCCTCTATCTCCACCTTTGCCCCCTTGCCCACCTCATGACACATGTGGTATAACCGATCTCCTATCAATCAACACTGGTCCATTCAGATCTATTAGTGGCACTGGATGACAAGTCTGGCACCATAAGTCATAGTCAGTAGTCATCCCTGGATCTGCAATCCCAACCCTCCATCCCCACTGCTATGCCACTAGCCCATCAATCTACTACATGGAAAAAGGTACAAGAATAGGAAAACCCTAGGCTAACACTATGGATGGTCTAGCATACTTGGTTGTGCCCATTGGTACACCCTACTACTCTTTAAACTATAACAATACACACTATGGTAGATACATCTCTATAATGATCTAACTTTGCACTATCCTACCAATCAAATATTGGTACTGTCTATAGAAGCTAAGATGGTTGTCCTCATCATCGCACTATTTGTAGTCCCTATATGGCCTCCAGATGAAAGAAATCATGGTGTCAATCCAATGTTTCCACCAACTTGTCTCCCCAACCCTAGTCTATTGTAGGGCACCAGCATAATAATAAATATATGGCATCCTATCTGCTAGTTGTAGTCTCTAGATTAGAGGTTGAAAGATAGCCATGTGCTCCCATGCCCAAATCATTAGGAGCATCATAACACATCCAATACTTTGTGCCCTCCCATAGGCTACCTCATGGAGCTGATGGTAAAACATACTGAGAAAATAAGGTCCCCATGTGTAAAAAATCTTTTCCTATCTCATACCAACCAAAACATCTCCCCAGCCAATGGGAAACCCATATCCTTGATGGTCAGGAATCAATACCCCATTGATCAGTGTCACTAGCAGTGCATCAAACTAGTTGTAGTGCTCTGCCATAAACACCCAGTGGATCACATATCCCTTAATTCACAGTCCTACTCCTTGGACATCATAGTAGGCTGTGAATTTCTGATGGCTGTGATGTGGGTAGTATAGAATATGCTCTCCTCAGATCGGTAGACACAAAATATGGTATATATCCTCAAGAGTCACAGTGGTCTCTCCTTTCGACAGATGGAACAAACATGTCTCCGAGTTCCATCTCTCACACAAGGCAATCAGAAGTCCCCTATTTTCCTAGATAATGTGCATATAGGTGACATAATATAAACCTAGTCGCATGAACCATCATCACTCTCACAGACTCAGTTGATCTCAAAACCTGTAGGTCGATGGCCTAGTCTCCCATTCATAGATGGGTGCTAGCTATCTTTGCACATGGCCAAACACGTGTTGACACTTTATTAAAAATAATCCTAACCTAGTGACCCCTTTCATTTGTGTTGTGACTCATCAAATGCATCAAATGTGAATTCATATGTGGCTTATGCACATGCGTATGTGTCGTAGGGCATTCAGTGTTGACCATACCATTCATAAGAACCCATAGTAGGACCATGGTTCTAACAATGCCTCCATGTTAAGTCCTAAAACCAACAATAATCAAGCCAGTTATTCCAGTGCCAAGTATGAATATTCAGGTGGACCTATTATTAACAATGTTTGAACTGACAATGAATACATCAATACCATCACAACCAAAAGAGCACCTCAATGCAATGCCACTACTTGAAGTGGAAAGGTCACCATAGCTGCTCCAATTCTTACTAGGCAACCTAAAATCACCATACCTGATATATCTCCTAAAAAACTACAACCCAACTCATCCAAAAAATAGTGGCAACCTAAGAGTCAGTTTAACCTTATCAATCAATTCAGCAAAACCCCTGCGCAAATTTCCATACTTGATTTGCTTCACATTTCTCCTGCGTATAAAGCTATAATAGATAAAACCCTACAAGAGTCATCTGTCCCTAAGGACATTTATTTCAACCAATTTGAGACCATGGTGGGATACCTCACTACACCTCACCATGTCACCTTTTCAAATCAATATTACTCATCACCCAAGACCAACTATAACAATGCATTACACATCAAAACTTTCATCCATACGCACAAGGTCAGAATAGTTTTAGTAGATGGTGTTGCAAGATTGAACATATGCTCCTTAAAACTAGTTAAGGCTCTAGGATTTTCTGATGCATGCATAAACCCTACAAAGATCATAGTTATAAAAGAATATGATGATGAAGAATGTTCTTCTAGAGGCGTTATTTCTCTTCCTGTTAGATTTAGACCAGTCATCATAGACACAACTTGCAAGTCCTAGATCTAGAATTACCTTACAACATCTTGCTTAGCCACCCATGGATTCATTCCCTAAAGGCCATCCCCTCTACATATCACCAATTCTTGAAATTCCCATTTGACGACATAGAAATCACCATATATGGAGACCTCAACCCTTTTCAGTATTGTACCAACCTAAGGGGTGTTTATGAACATCAAGTGCCCATCAACTAAGAAGTGCCAAGCCCTTCTTGTTCCAAATACATTGAACCATCCACACTCACATTATCATCCACTTCCACTTTATCTACATCTTCTTCCATGCCACCATCTCCCTCACTTCCTAAAGCTGAGTCTAATCTCAAGATCCAGGACCTAGACTATGGAGAATTCAAATTAAGTATGACATATTGCATCACAACTATACCAAAGTCTCCTCAAGTCTATGGTTGGCCCTGTTTCAAAATGGAACCTAAAGTAATTTTTAAAGTTCCACCAAAAATATTTATTATAAGATGGGGGGACATGAGCAACAAAGACCTCATTGACACATTAGGATGGATCTACAAAGAAATTGAAGCCTTACCCCCTTTACTAGTCCATATATACGGAAAAGGCTATTACATGATGAAGGAAGAAGGCTATGATAGTAGTAGTGGCCTTGGTAAGAACAAAACAAGACCACGAGAAACTTTGATGCCATATGAAAGACCATAATTTTTTGGATTAGGGTATGGATTGCCCGACAATGACAATCGACATACCAATGGAATTTTGAGTGAGAGCATGCATGCTTTAGAAAGTATCAAGACTGTTAAGGAAACCTTCATCGAAATTGACTCCCATGAGTGGGAATTTGGTTCCCAATGATCCCTAAGCGACTATTGTTATGATGAATTGTTCCTTGAAACTAGGGAACTTACCTTTAAACAAATATTTTGGAAAACATTTAAAATTGATCAACCATTGAATAATCACAATCCCAAAGGCCCAAAGAATAATGACAAGCCAGAGTCTACCCCTAACCCCATTAGTCCTCACCATGACATATCGTCTCAACCATGTGAAACTAACCATCAGTCGGATCCATCCAAATTAGCACATGACACTAACAATGATGACTCTAACTCCTTCATTCCCTACTTTACCAACGAGTATGACATAAGTGAAGGGGAATATTGGATAGAGTCAGATGTGGAATTGGATGATGAAAACTTCATTTTCAATGTCTCTAAATCCGTATACATTCTTTCTCTATCCTCCCCACAATTCACCAATGCTGAAGATGGCATTTCCTTAGTCTACCTGCAACTAATCAATTGGGACCAACAAGGGCCTCCGATCTTTGACACCTTTTAGAATGATGAGGCCATTACAAAATTTATGGGACTACATCAGGGCGTACCTATTGGTGATCACAAGGAAGGATTTTCCATTGACCTAGACTATGTATCTTACTTCAAGGAGACTGCTCCATCCTCCAGTTGCAAAAGGAAAAGTAAAAATAAGATAAAAATGAAACATCTTTAGGTGAAAACTAAAAGGCACCTCCTGATGAAAAAAAAGTAAAAATAAAGGACATAGCTATGGGTAAAAACATCTTTGAGGTGCCTAAAGATGGAGGACTAGACTTTCTTCCCATAACTCAAGAGAAATTAGCTATGCTCATCGAGGACACCATAGAAGCAAACATATCAACAATAGAAGATCCCAAAACAGTCCTCTTTGCAGCATCCCAGACTAAAGAAGCGAAATAAGAATTTCACAAAATCTTTGCAGACTGTAAAATCAACTTTGCATTGTCCTATTTTGACATGCCTAGGTTAGATCTAGAACTTGTCTTGCATCACTTGCCATTATTTCTAGATGTTAGGATAGTGAAACAAAATTTGTGAAAGATGCATGCATAGATCACCCTATTAGTCAAGGTTAAACTCAAGAAATTGTTAGATGCAAGATTTATACGGTCTATTGACTATGCTAAATGGATATCCAATCTAGTACTGGTCACAAAGCCCAATGGTTAGATAGGAATCTATATAGATTTTAGAGATTTCAACAAGGTATGTCAAAAAGATGATTTTTCATTTCCAAATATAGATATTATAGTAAACCTCATGGCAAGGTACGAGATGTTGTCCCTCATGGATGGTTTCTCAAGCTATAATCAAATCTGTATTGCTCCTAAAGACCAACATAAAACAACATTCACTTCCCCTTGGAGTACATACTGCTAGAGTGCCATGCCTTTTGGTCTTAAGAATGTAGGTGCCACATATTAGAAACCTATGACAACCATATTCTATGATATGATGCATAAGATAATGTAAGATTATGTGGATGAACTTTTGGCCAAATCAATGACAAGGAAAGATCATTTGAAGGTGTTTGACACAATTTTCAAGAGACTAGAAGAATATAAACTCTGACTGAATCCTAAGAAATGTGTCTTTGGCATAACATTTGGAATTTTTTTGGGATATATAGTTTCTCAAAGAGGCATTGAGGTTGATCTAGCAAAAGTAAATGCAATATTGGACATGCCTCATCCCAGAGGAATAAGTGAACTCAGGACATTACAAGGCAGGGTATAATCTATTTGGCACTTCATAGCACAATTGGCTAACAAGTGTCAACTGTTCCAATATATTTTGTGAAAAAATATCCCTTTTGTGTGGATGGATAAATGTCAAAAGGCCTTTCAACTAATAAAAGACTACCTAATTTCATGACTAGTCCTTATGACCCCCATCCAAGGAAAAAAATTGATTTTATATATCTCAGAAAAAACATCAACACTAGGGGCATTATTGGCACATAACAACCATGATGAGAAAGAAAGGGCCATATATTATATCAATCAGACATTGGTCAAGTATGAGATGAATTACACATCAATTGAACATGCTTGTCTAGTAGTTGTCTTTGCATATCAGAAGCTAAGAAACTATATGTTGGGTTATAATACACAGTTGGTAGCAAAGATTGACCCCCTGAAATATCTATTGAGTCATGCAACATTGACAGGACACTTGGAAAAATGGGTCATGATTCTGAGTGAATATGACATCCAATATGTAGAGTGAAAGGAAATAAAGGGACAAGTGATAGCAGAGTAGCTAGCAGATGCACCTATACAAAGTGATAATTGGGCCTTAGTAGCGGATTTCCCAGATGAGTCAATATTCCATACAATACCTAAGACACCTTGGAGGTTATACTTTGATGGATCTCATACTAGTCATGGCTCAGCGGAAGGAATACTATTTATCACCCCTCAAGGAGATTTCATTCCCAAGTCTTTCTGCATAGCCTTCCCATGTACAAATAATGTGGTAGAATATGAGGCACTTGTCACATGGCTTAGAATGGCAATAAAATGGAAAATCAAAACAATTCATGTCTATGGGGATTCTTAGTTAGTCATCAACTAGGTCAATGATGACTATGACACTAAGGATGAGAAACTAATTCCCTACAAATGAATGATTGACAACTTTCACACATATTTTCACATGGTGAGTTTTGAGCAAGTTCCAAGAACACAAAAAGGGCAGCTGATGCCATGGCTATGATCAACTCTCTCCTTGACATTCCAAGCAATATGCCTTAGCTAGAGTTCTTGGTAGAACATTTGTTGGTCCCCGCTTATGGTATTCCCAAATGAAAGATGGTCTGCGAACTTGTCGGTCTTGATTCTCCCTAGTGCCAAGACATTCATGAATACCTCAAGACCAAAACCCTTCCACTCAACTTGTCTAATAACCAAAGAAAATCCTTTATCTAAAAAGCTGCCAAATATGCCATTATCAGCAACACCCTTTATTTCCATACTTTTGACGACACCCTCCTTAGATGTCTCGAAACCAATGAAGCATACACAACCTTACATGAAGTACATGAGGGTATATGTGGGTCTCATTCAAGTGGTCATACTTTGGCCAAGAAGATAACAAGACTTGGGTACTACTAGTCGACCATTGAGAAAGATGCACTAGAATATGTCAGGACTTGTTGCCAATGTCAAATTCATAGTGATTTGATTTACGCTCCAGCATAGGAACTTCGACCAATTACTTCTCCTTGGACCCTAACACAATGGGGACTCAACCTCATGGGAAAGATCCATCCTACATCATCCAATGGCCACAAATTCATTATCACCACCACTGAGTACTTTACAAAGTGGATCAAATCCATCCCCCTTATGTACATAACCGACCAACAAATTTCCAAATTCATTCTCAACTACATCATTTCCCAGTATGGTATTCCACAATCCATCATCACTAAAAAATGGATGTCTGTTCAAAAACTAAGACATTCGTGAGTTATGTGAGTGATTCCATATTGTTGATCGTGTTTTCTACACAATAACAGCCAGACAAAATATGATATCCTATCTCTCTTGAAAGGTAAATCTCTATCGGAAAGCCTCAAGAGATAACCCCAAGGTCTCTAATGTTAGGTCTTGACAATGCATAAAACAACTTAGTAACGAAATGTGAAAATGTTGGTAATCACAATGGGACCTTACTATGAGCAAAATGCCTAATTAATTTTATCAAATTTAACAAATTGACGAGCCTTCAATCCAAGATTTAACCCAATGATTAAAGAAATAGAAAAGGATAAGGGTTTTAAATAGAATTCTAAATCTAATACTACTCCTAAAATTAACAATGTAAGTAACCAATACTTGAAATGGACAAATCCCTCAAAACTGATTTCTACTTGACCAAGATAAATCTACAATCTCACAGAAAATAGTGCAATCTTCTGAGGTCTTAAGATTTTCAAATCATGAACACTCATTCAAACAACCCTATTGCAGTTGAAGTGAATGAAACTTCACAATTGAACTTAAGCACAAGGAATATGAAAAGGTCCAAGCTAACTTTGCAAAGCAACTAACAATAAGTTGTGTTGTGCAGTTTGGACACACGCCCTACTTGGAGTAGGGACCCTCTTTTAATGATGTCTTTTGACCTTTGGTTTTTATAAGATTTGCTTTTTAAGGTCTTGAGATGTTGGTCTTACTAGCTTTGGTCTTGCCTTGAGGCTTGAATTGGTTAGAATTGGTTTTTAATGAAAATTTGGGTTTTGACCTGGGTCTAAGATTTTCCAGATCAGGCAGATTTTCCAGGGTCTTGGTTTGTTGTCCGTTTACTGCTTAATTTTCTGAATCTAGGTTTTTGCTCAAATCCGGGATTCTGCTCAAATCTAGGATTTTCTAGCTCTGGTGGATTTTTCTGAACTTCGTTAAAATCTCGGTTTTTTGCAGTATCCATGGAATTTGTGTTCACCCAGATTTTCCATATGGCTTGGTTTTTTCCAAAATTTTGTTCTAGGCTCGGGTTCTCGGATTTCCTTGACATGTCTTGTCTCTCATTAATGCTCAAAGTACATTTGCTTAGATGCAAGTGTGGATGAATTTAAGGCCTTTTGGGCATCATTCTGATTTCATTATTTACCTGCTATTTGCTCTGGTATTGAAGATTCTTCATTTGAGCTTTGATTGTTGGATGCGGGTTGCTATGTGTGGATTGCTTGAGTGTTGGTTGTATTTTTCATTGCTAGGGCACACTCATTTTGGAGTTGCTTACTCAAGTTTAGGCTTCGTCTAGATTGATCCATGGTAAGTCGTTGCTGGCCCATCCTTCCTTTTCTTTGCATGATGATTAAATCTTTCGAAGTTGATTGGTGGTCATTTCAGGTCGACCCTTTGCTTGTTTTATAGTTATGAATTTGTCGAATTAGGGTTTGACTCATCTTTTTGTGAAACTTTATCACCTGCACCATGCGTGCTTGTGTTTATCAATTAAATGTCGGGTATGTCCATATGGATGGGCATTCTGGGTAGGATTGTGCCCCCTAGGTGAGTAATTTATTATATTTTGTGAGGTTGAGGTTTTCGGTGTTTTGCCCAGATTTGGTAGGAACAGTTGATCTGTCATGATTTTTATATCTAGCGTTTAGATTAAATCTACTCGTACCTTGAGAAGTCTTGGTGTGCTTTAGCCTGATCATTTTAAGGATTTTATTCCAAACCTCGAGCTTACCCTAGTTTTCATGGCAGAGGTCTAGTCATTAAGATTAGGGCATCGTTGTATTGCCATGAAGGTTAGCCATTTGAAAGCTTTGGAAATTTGAATCCATGTGCATTTGAAGTTTTTCTTAGTGGCATCGGTTTTGAGACCATTAGAATCCAAAAGGAAGGTTTGCATGATCGTGTAGTCAATATGGTTCCTGCATTAACATTCATCCAGTTTTTGAGGTGTTCATAGAATTCCTACACACCCAGATTTTCCCAATTTCGGCCAAGTCAGCAGAATATAGAAAATTTAAAAATTCTCAGTAGTCTGCGAAAATCTGGCCTGTCCGGATTTTTTTGATTCGCTGCTTGGTTTCGTCCCTTTTTTATTTTCGATGTTAGGGGTAATGGAGTAAATGCTAAATGATGATTTCTTGCCGCTAAATAGATAAATTTCATGATGATCACATAATTTTTGTTCATACTAATGATTTATTTGGCGAATGATCTGTTGGCAGCAGGAATCCATCTGGGTTGGATTTCTCTAAAATTCTACCTCAACTGGATTTCCCCAGTTTACCTCATTTTCTCGGATTACTTCATTTTTCCAGATTTTCATGGATTGATGATTTGTGATAGTTCTTAATTGCTTTATGTGATTTTATACTAATCCTTTGAGTGGAATATGTGTGATAATTGGAGGCTCATGATGTTCTTTTGTGAATGTAGGCTGAATCAAGTAGGGTTGTTGCAGGAAAGTCTAGGGGCGATACTGAGGCATCCTCCATTTCAGAGGCATAGAGATTGAGATTGGATACCAAGACTCAGCTGCCTGATAGCAAGATATCTTCTATATGGTCTGAGGTCTCTGACATCAATGTTGGAGCATGGAGATATGAGGAATTCAAAGAAAGAATAGCTCAGAAGGATCTATCGGTCCTAAGACAAGGAATGATGAAGTCCAGATTGGTGCATGTGGCAGGGTTCCCTCCTGCAATCCAGTGCTATGAGTTGATACAAGAGTGTGCCTGGCAGTATGATTTTGACACATAGAGGGTTGTAAGTACCGAAGGGAGAGTCCTGGAAAATTTCAATCCCATTTCTATTGCCCAAGCTTTTGACATGCCTGGTCTACCATCTGTGTCTTCCTTGAACATGGATTTGGCCAAAACCTACTATGAGAACGAGCCCACCAAAGCCCAACAAATGATTAATTCCTAGTTGGAGAAACCAAAGTCCCATTTTTCAAAACTGCCCAAGCAATTACATAGGGTTAAATTCAGATTAGATATATATGATGCGATCACATTTTTGAGCAGAGTAGCAGGTTTGAAGAGTGTTGGAGTGTTGGAAAATTGGATGGTTCATGTGATCAACAAAATTGAACAAGGTACTAATTACCACTGGGCAGGGCTCATCAGTGCTGTGATTGATAAAGAACTAAGGGATGTCTTAGAAACAAAGAAGTTCACCATGTCTTCCTATGTGATGTATGTGTTGGTTAGATTCTACCCATACAGGGGTTTGAATCCAAAGGGGACATTTGGACAAGATGTAATCTATGACATATACCTGGAACTGCACCTAGGACACCGAGATTATAGAAGAGCAAATGATGCATTTACAATGTATATCACTAGGATGCTTCAAAATGCGGAGCATGTGAGATTGTCTGATGGAGGAAAGGATTTGATAAAGAAATATAGAGCTTGGTTCATTTAGTTTTCCACCTTCTCCTACATCAAAATTGATGGATGTCAAGCTGCTCCATAAAGGTTACCTAGGTACCATACTGATCATATTGTGCTATTGGAAGTTGTGAGACAGATAGGTGAATTTGATGCAATTGTTAAAGGGGAAAAGCATAAAACAGGGTTTGGTGGAGATTTCCCTCTCAAAATTGGTATAGCTGAGGTCTGCCCTTCCATCCAATTGGCGCATGTAGTAGGAGATGAAATGGTAGCTTATGGTTTCTCCTTCCACTCCAAGAGGACAAACTTTGATATCATCGGGGAAGCGTAGAGGAAGGCCACTAAAGAATACCATCAAAAGGAAAACCTAGAGGATTACTGGGCAACTATCAAAGATGATTTTGAGGCAAGGAAGAAAAGGTACTCTAGGCTTCCGGTTGATGTGATTAGGCAATATAATGTCAAGTTGATTCCTGACCAGTGAGAGGATGACGAGAATCTGGTGCAAGCTCATGCATATGAGTCTGTCAAAGACAGATTAGTTGGAGAGATAAACTAGGCTGATGATGAGGTAACTGAGTTGGAAGACCTAATGGCCCCTATCATGAGATTTACTACTTCATGGTTGAAGCATAAGGTTTGGGAGTTGGAAAGTGAAAAGGTACCTTGTACCTTCAACTTAGTGGGAAATCTAGATCCCCTGTCCACCTCAGAATAATCTAGGGAAGGTGATACCAAAGAGAAGACCAAAGGGAGCTTGCCCTTCAAAGTTAAAATTAGAGGCCCTAAAGAAAGTGAGCCAGAATCGAAAAGTAAGCCAAAGGGAAAGAAAAGAAACTGAAATTTGAAAATAGGAAAGTCTTCTAAAGAGGAGGAATTTGAAAAGGTAGAAGGAGAAGATGCTCCTCTGCAGCCAAAGAAAACACGGGAAACTAGGGTTTCAAAGAGAAAAGGTCAAGAGACTTCCAAAGATGTGACTCCGGTCATTGATGTGGAGAGTTCAGGAGAAAAAACCAAAGTTTATTCAAGGAAATCAAGGACTCCATCTCCTAAGGAGGCTATGTAGAAGATGGATCCTCCTCCAAAGACACTAGTTGTGGAGCAACCTAAGGCTACTTCTCCTTCACCAAGTTTACCTGAGCAGACAGGCCATCAAGAACAAGAGACTAGTGGAGAGACAGACCCATTCAAGGAGGGAGAACTCTTTGGTGCAGTGGCTGAACTTGAAACTAAAGAGGTAGAAAGGCACCCTTCTCCACTAGTGCAATATGAGAATTCTTTGGAGAATAGTAAAGGTAACGGATCACCTGAGAGGGAGAATATTCCTATTAGAACCCCATCGCCTATGCAAGAAGAGGAACCTGAGCTGGGTAACTAGGGCGATCAATCTCCTAAGAAAGGAAAAGATGAAACATCAGAAAAACATGAGGAGTCCAAGACAGAAGAAATCTGGGTGGATCCTGCTGTCTTGAATTGGTTAGAAAAAGAGATTGCAAGAAAGAAACAAGTCATTGTTGAGGACACCCCTCTTGATTGGGATGAGATGCTATCCAAGATTGGAAAAGGTAAGAGGAAAAAGATGGCTAAGGTAGTTTCAAGGATAGAAAGAGATGAAGCAAGTAGTAGGGTCATTCACATTTCCACCCCTGCTATGGACAAAACTAAAGAAGTCACTGGTAAAGATTACAATGTGCAGACCATTAATCTTGGACCAGCTTCTATGGAGTAGGATATTGAAGAATATAAAGGGTCCAATGCAGTAATAATTGGGAGACTGAGGAAAGAAACCCAGTCCAAGCATGAGCTTAGAAAAGAAAATGAAAAGCTTAAGAAGTGCCTAGAGGACTTGATGAGGCCTTTGCAGTCTCTCCACCCATCTTCTTCTGCTATTCTTGGCTTTTTTCCCAAGGAAACTATTTCTAAAATTGAAAAGATGAAGGCCTCTATCCAAACCACAATAGATTGGTTGAAGGATGTACAACTAAAAGGGGATAATGCAATAAAAGAAATCCTTTCGGTTGGAAAGGATGCAGTAAGAGCTAGGGACTTGTTGGAACATGTTCTATCCTAACATAAGGAGGAAGTCAATCTTCTATTGCAAAAATCTAAAGTGATCATAAAATATGGAAAAGATCAGTTGGCTGCAGATGGGGTCCTTCCTTCCTCCAGACTTAATGAGCCTTGGAAATAGTTCGAAGCTTTGCAGATTCGGAAAATTGCCATTAGAAAGATCCATAAACGAAAGAAGTAGATAGATGGTGACCTGACTGGAGTTTATGATGGGTGTATTGCATTTTTTGAGATTATGACTGGCAGGAGGAAAATTGCTCCTAAATATCTGAGCCTAGAATAGTTAAGAGAATGGTGGCATGATGTCTATGCTCCAGATTTTGAAAATGTTATAACAGGGCACCAGTTTGATGATGCAACAACCTACTTGGCTGTGATGGATAAATACTAGGCACACAAGGATGATTGGAATAAAATTGTTAAACAGTCAAAGGAGGAGATTGGATCCATTGAATGTCGGCTCAAGATTTTGCCTTTTCCACCTGTTGCCGAGTTGGATAAATTGTTTTTGAAGGTTTAGGATCAAAGCAAGGATAAGGGACGCAGCAATTAATGCCAATTTTGAGATTTGTGCTTCCCTATTATTATAGGGCATATGTTGATCTGGGCTACATTGGGGAGTGTGTCTAGGCCGACCTTGATTATGTATCGATATTTAATGTGTGCCTTATTTTGAAATTCCTGGGGCTGACTTATTTTTTCTATTACATTTTGTAAATGTTTGGCTGGGCCGACATGTTTTTTTTTAAGAATTTGCTATAAAGGGCATTGTTGCCTCATTATAGGAGAGCTAGAAAGATAATAGAGATAAGCTAGATCAGAAAAGAGCTAGAGCATTTTGTAGTAGAGATAGTAGTCATTTTCTTGAAGCAAATATTGTAACAGAATAATGGAATTGTTGCGGCATTGTGTTGATTTAATACAATTGAAGGCATTGTGGTTTTCCTGGTGAAATCTCTTGTGTTAGTTTATCTTGCATGGTTCTTGTTGTTTCATCTTTCAAATTGCTTGAAGATGTAGGATTTACTATTTAAAATTGGATTATTTTGGTGAATGGTGTTCATGATTTCGTATTTGGAATGTTAGTAACAATCTCTGGTCTATACCCCAGTAACTATCTGATTGTAGTAGGCTGGTAAAGTCAACCTAGACCATACATTTATTTGTACTTAGTTCGATTGTGGATGAATATCTATAATTTGAAAATATATATACCTTAGAAGATTGCACCATTCTTGTGATATTTCATTGTGGGTTGATCAAGAATTGGTTATTTGATATTGGTCCATTCTAGATATTTTTCATTTGCATTTTTCATTCTAGGAATAGTTTAGATCTTATCATATCTCTGCACCCTTATCTTTTGTTGTTTCTTTATCATTTGACTAGATTTAGGATTTGAGATCATCATATTGCAAGATCTGATATGTTGGAGAGATACAGTTTTCTTGTAGTAAGGTCTGATTGTGATTACCAGCATTTTCACATATTATCTAAGTTGTTTATGTATTGTCATGACCTGACACCTGAGAGACCTTGGAGTGATTTTTAGTAATTTGTTGTTGAAAATTACCTTTCAAGAGAGATAGAATATTGCATTTTGTCTGAGTTGTTGCTGTGTAGAAAACACCATCAATAGATTGGCGCTAGAAGGAGGGCCTAAATGAGCACACTGGATCATTTCTTGAATGCCATCTCTCTAGAGAGATATAGGAGAAATACTAGATCTACCCTAGGAGAGGAAGATTTATAGGAATTACAGTTCCTCACTAGGTCAAGGAGGACTCAAGAAAGGGGAGAATCATCATCACCCATCCCTTCACCAACATCATCCACATCTTTACATCTAGAGGTTGAGGCTATACCCACCCCTAAGGCAGTTCCCATTCAACAACCTCAGCCTATCATTAACCAACCACAACCACCACCCCCACTTTTTCCAATGGCCTTCCTTGCTAATAATCCATCTCCTTTGTTTTTCAATGCTTACAATGTAATGCCAAAAAACCCCGAGCACTTTTGTTTAAAGTTCCATGTTAATGACCCAAACAAGACAACATAAGAACATATAAGGATCTTCCAAACCTGTCTCAAAGATAGAGGGATTGTTCATGAGGATGTTGCCTGTAGGTTGTTTCCTTATTCACTAGGAGAAGAGGCCTTTTATTGGTACAATCACCTCCTATCTTGCTCGATTCTTAACTGGAATGATCTTGAAACTACCTTTTTACAGAAGTTCAAAATACCTATAAGTGCCAATGAACTGTATCTGCAATTCACTAGAGTCAAGAGAGAGGTTAATGAACCAATATCTAGTTTCAATAATAGGTTTCACCGTGTGTACACCAGACTTCAAGATCCTTATGTTTTGGATAACAATACAACCCTGGGAGTCTATTATAAAGCATTGGATAGCCTAACAGCCACCTTTTTGAAGTGGAGACCTTACCCTCTAGCTAGCTTAACTGATGCCTATACAGAAGTGGTCAAGCTTAGCACTGATCTAAGGCAACATTTGACTAGACCATTGCCTTCTTTAGGACTAGTTACACATCCCAATCAGGTTCATGCATTAAATCAGGCACTTACCAATCATACCCCAGTCATGAATCTGGTACCTCAATTACCGTTGGTGCCACATCCTGGTCTCCCCATGAGCCAGGTCTCTCCTATGATGATTTTTTCCTAGCAACAAGTTAACTGGCCCCTATATCAATCACAGCCAATGAGCTTCCCTGCCTATTTACAGAATTCTAAAGTATTGCATTAGTCTATAGGATCTGCCACCATGCCTGTTCCTCCCCAAAGTAACCTAAGCCGACTCCCTTATGGAGATCCAAACAAAGAAAGGATTGATGAAATGGCTGAATAGATAAAGAATCTAAACCTAGAGGTGACCTACTTAAGGAATCAAAACATTCAATTACAAGTTGCTCAGAAGAATATACAATCCAGCTAGAATAGGGAATTTCCACAAGGGCAGAGTTTTGACAGGGGACAATGTAATGAAAGAGGATTCCACAATGACAAGGGATATAATTAAGATAGGGGTTACAACAATGACAAAGGGTTCAATAATGATAGGAGACAGAATTTTGATAGAGGAAAAAGTAGTGGCATGGGATTTGATAAGAGGCAGTCACAGGGACAAAACAAAACTTGGAATATGGGACCTAATAATGGAGGAATTCCTACTCCCTTGGATCAACCTGTCAACCAATCTATAAATCAGCTAGTCAGTCAAGACAAGCCTCCTAGTAGTGTATATCTAGCTGAGGCTGCTCTGTCAGGATGGTGTAGGCTTCATAAAACAAGTCAGCATTCAGAGTTAGAATGTCCAGAATTCCAAACTACCACCTCCATTTTCTAGTATGAGCTAGAGAATAATGCAAATGGGTAGGAGATTGTTCTCTCCATCCCTTATGATGCTCCTGTGTTAGTATTAAATCATGCTCCCTTTCCAATAAGTAAGGAAAATGTACTAGAGGAGGAATCCGATTCTCAGGAGGGGAAAATAGATCAGATTTGTAATGGAGATGAAGTGGCTCAGTTATTCAATGAAGAAACAATGAATGATAATGGCCACCTCAATCAGGAAGAGGCTTATGTTGAAGAAGTACAGATGTTCCAGAGGTAGGGTAAAGGATATGATTTAAGAGATATGCCTCATAGACACCCACAAACTGGGGGACCTTTCACCACCTCCATTCCTCCTAATAATTTCAATACCCCTTCAGACCCTAATGCTAGTAATAATCTTTCTTATCCACATATTTCCATGTAGTATCTTTCAAAGGAAAGACAAACTTCAACTGACCTACAAAAGGAAAAGGTTGTTCAAGCAAGCAAAGACAAGGTGGAGGAACCTTCTAGGGAAGTCTCCACTGATATGAGCAAGGAGAAAATGGCTTCATATGTTGCTGAGGAGTTCAAGAAATTAAAGGTAAATATTTTAGCATTCGAGTTATTAAGGTTCCTTGCAATTAGAAAGGCAGTTTTAGGTACTTAAGATGCACATCGAATGTCTTTGGATAAACCTTCTAGTGAGGATAACAACAAGATTTCTAGTTCTCAGCGTGTGAAGACACAAAATCAGGTTCACAGTCGGACTAACTTTCCCCCTGGAGATAAAGGAAAGGAAAAGGACAAGACTCAAGTGGCCCAAGTAGATACTCAACCAACTTTGTTTCAAGGGAAGACAGAAACCCCACCATTTCTGATCTCTGTGTGCATATTCGGTAAGAATCTACATAATTGTTTACTGGATTTTGGTGCTTCCACCAATGTGATGCCATTTGGAGTTTGTAGAACTTTAGGGATTACACCTATTGACTCTCAAAAGAAGGTAACTCAATTGGATAGAACTAAAGTAAATATGGTGGGAGAATTAAACATGATTCACATGCAGATAGCTTCTGACCTAAGGATTCAAAAGGTTATCAATATTCAAGTAGCTGATATCCTGGATGCGTATGGTTTGATTCTAAGAAGAGATTTTACTAAGGATTTGAATGGATATATGTCTACTAATCACTCTCACATGTGGCTTCCCTGGAAAGGAGTGCCCAATCAGATCAGAATTGAGAGAGAGCCAAGAATGAAATATATGATTACAGAATACGAAAATAATTCAACAGAAGTTTTGATATCAAAAACAGGCATGGGAAATTATATGCTGACAACTCAGTATGAGGAGTCAGACTCAGAGGAAGTACTGATGCTACATATGATGCCTATTGATATGGAGACAGAGTCCAGCCATGTTACTATTTTGACAGAATCAATGGAGGAAGAAGAAGAATCTGAAGATAATCAGATTAGCCTATTAGACAGTTTCTAGGAATTCATCAAGCAGTGTGTTGAAAATCAAATTCACCTAGATAGAAGGACAAGCTTTGAAGAATTACTCTTACCTAATTGGTGTAGAGTTCATAATGCTTCCCATTTAGAGTTGGAGTGTTGTTTATGCCAAACAGCAATAGAACAAGTACAAAAATGCCTAAATCTAATCATGGCAGCTAAGACAGATGTGCAAAATCCTTAGGAAGGGTGTAAAAACAAGAAACTTATACTGTCTGAGGAATCCCCTGGCACTGATAAACTGAAGGATATGATAAAGAGGACTGCCACTGCTGAATGCTGGACTCTTAGATTTGATGGATCCAAATCCAAGCATGGAGCTAGGGCAGTGTTCGAACTGATCAGTCTAAAAGGTAAAAACTTCTTTGTAGCCCATAGACTTCAATTTCACTACACTAATAATATAGCAGAGTATGAAGCGTTAATTCATGGACTTCTGATGGCACTTAAGAAAAAGGTTAAAATTCTGCAAGTCTGGTGATTCTAAGTTAGTAATTAAGCAAGTAAGGAAACAATATTCATGCCACGATAGAAAAATGACTAATTATAGGCATAGAGTATGGGACCTCATTGAGGGATTTGATGCCTTCAATATTCAACTAATACCACATAAGAAGAATCAAACTATGGATTCTCTAGCTCAAGTAGTAAGCACTCTATGGCCTTTATCTTTATTAGGTTTGAAGAAGTTCACTATAAAATTGACTCTGGTGCCATTGGTTCCAGTTAATGTTACTAACTTTCAGGTATTTGAAGATGACAAACACATTCTAGATTTTATCACAAACACAGACATTTTTGCCTCTCAAATCATTGATGAAGCAGAACCCCAAAAAGTAGAACTGGATTTAGGAGTGATGAATTTGAAGTCCAATACTATCCCAAGGGGAATGGTACAGTTGGAACAATTTTTTTATATGGATAAGATCAGAGATCAGGAAAAAGATTCAAAGAAAGAATCTATCAATGGATAGTGTGATACTTACAACTTGGGAACTGAGGATAATGCTAAAAAAAAAATCATTGGCAAGGTGTGTACCCTAGAAGAAAGAAAGGAATAATTGAAGCATTGCATGGCTTTCTGGATATAGTAGCTTGGGGTTAAGAGGACTTGAAAACTTATGATACATCAATCATAACTCATACTATAACCCTAAAGCCAGGTGCTAAACCTTTCAGGAAGAGACAAAGACCTATCAACGCGTTACTGGAACCACTAATATAGAAAGAAGTTTAGAAGTTATTGTCTGCCAAAATTATATTTCCTATCAGACACTCAACATGGGTGGCTAACCTGGTTCTAGTAAGGAAAAGGAATGGAGAAATAAGACTCTGCGTTGATTTTAGAAACTTAAATAGATCGTCAGAAAATGACAACTATCCAGTCCCTTCATTGGATGAAGTACTTCAAGTGGTTAATGGATCTCAGATGATGTCCTTCTTGGACGGCTATTCTAGGTACAACCAAGTAATGGTCCAATATGAGGATAGGCACAAGATTGCTTTTACAACTAAATGGGGTACCTTTGCCTATAGGAGGATGCCTTTTGGACTCATTAATGCAGGGGCTACATTTCAAAGGCCTATGGATATTGCCTTTAAAGATATCATAGGCAAATGTATTATCATTTATATGGACGACTTGACTATTTTTTCAAAAAATAGAGGGGATCACATCTCTGATTTGCACAAAGTGTTTCAAAGGTGCAAGGAATTTGGCATATCCCTGAATCCTAAAAAATATATTTTCAGAGTAACAGAAGGAAAGCTGCTTGGACATGTCATATCTGAAAAGGGAATTGCTGTTGACCTAGAAAGAGTGGAGGCTATACTGAAGATTCAGCCACTTGCTAGCAAAAAGGAGATGAAGTCTTTCTTTGACAAGATCAACTTCGTCAGAAAATTCATTACTGGATTTGCTGAAATCGTGAAGCCATTGAATGCAATGTTGAAGTAGGATGCTAAGATCAAGTGGACTATGGAAGCAAGGGAGGCATTTGTAGAAATCAAAAGGGCCATTGTGGATGTTCCAATATTGGTAAGTCCTAATTATAGTAAACCCTTTTACGTCTATTCATTTGCTTCAGACCATTCATGTGCTGGAATGCTAACTCAAAAGTCTGATGAGGGAAATGAGCATCCCATTGCTTTTATGAGTGCACCATTAAAAGACGCTGAATTGAAATATCTAAGTGTGGAAAAGCAGGCATATGCTCTAGTTAGAGCAGTAAAGAAATTCAGACATTATATCCTTAGGAATAAAGTTTATACAATTGTCCTAGATCCTCTAGTCAAATTACTTTTGATGCAAAATGAATTAGGTGAGTGTAGAGCTAAGTGGATGACAATGATACAAGAGTACGATATTGAGATCTAGCCCATGAAGCTGGTAAGAGGATAGGGACTTACTTAGACTATGGCTGAAATAGGCCCTGAACTAACTATTCAGAATTATAATATCAAGGAAGTTTTCCTAGATGGTTGGTATGATGACATAGTTTACTACTTACTAAACCAACGATCTCCAGGCCATCTTAATGTTGTTCAGAGGAGATCTCTACGGTTGAAGAGTGACGGTTACATGCTAAAGGGAGCTGTTCTGTATAAGAAAAATCATGAAGGCATTTATTTAACGTGTCTTGGGAAACAGGAAGCTGAAAAGGTGATAAATGAATTTCACGAAAAGTATGGCACTGGCCATGGTTCTGCAATTGCCATAGAAAATTAGATTTTGAGGGTAGGATATTACTAGCCCACATTATTCAAAGATGTTCACCATCATGTACGAACCTATCACACCTGCTAGACTGTAACAACAAGGGAAAGGTATGCAGCACTTCCACTCCAATCGGTTACTGAGGTAAGCCCTTTTTCCCAATGGGGTATGGATTTCATAGGCCCTATCAACCCACCATCTTCTGTGGGACATAGGTATATTCTCACTATTACTGATTATTTCACAAGATGGATTGAGGCTTTTGCTTGTAGACAGTGTACATCTGAGGTAGTAATTGATTTTCTAGAATCTACTATTCTTAATCGATTTGGATGCCCTATTGCTGTTGTTTGTGATAATGGTCCTGCTTTAGCATCTTTAAAATTTTTAAATTGGGCTTTTGATCATGGCATTATTGTGAGATTTGCATCCAATTACTATCCCCAGTGTAATGGCTTAGCATAGTCCTCTAATAAGAACTTATTGACTGTCATCTGTAAGCTGTTAGAAAGGAACCCAAAAGACTGGCACACCCAGCTTCGGTTTGCTCTCTGGGCATATCATACAAGACTTAGGTCATCCATCGGAACATCTCCTTATCACTTAGTATATTGTCTAGAGCCAGTATTCCCTATTCAACTCAAGATCCCAACCTTACAGTTCATTAATGATTTTTATGATGAGGGGGATAGAAGGGAGGCTAGGTTGATAGAATTACTGCACCTCGAGGAGAAACGAGACAATGCCCTTGAGAATTTTGCCAAACATTAGGGGGTAGTCAAGAGGTGGTTTGATAGGAGGGCTAAAGTCAAAGCGTTTAGGATTTCTGACCTTGTCCTATACTGGGATAAACCTCATGATCGAAAAGGGGACCATGGGAAGTTCGAGAAACTGTGGCTTGGCCCATATCAGATTGCTGAAATACTTGGAGATAATGCTTTTTGTCTGAAGACTCTCACGAGAGAAGATATTCCACTTCCTATCAACAGGCAGTATTTGAAACATTATTTCCAGTTCTGAGTTATTTTTAGCTCCCTGCTTTGTATATAATTAGTTTAGTTTTCTTTTTGTTGTTTTGTTGTGGTTAGATTATGTTTCCTTTTGGTTTGTTTGTTCTGCTTCAGTTAGAGTAGGTTTTCTTTGGTTTGTTTGTTTTAGTTTGTGTTTCTCTTGCTCTTGGTTCCTTCTCTTTTTGAGGGTCTCTTGTTGCATTTGTATAATAGTGGTGACAAAGTAGGTGTGGTGTTCTTAGTATTTCCCTTACAAACTTCAATCACCTTTCCAGAATGTCTTGGTATTCATTCTCCACCCAATGTCACTTATCCTTGTGCTAAGACAAAGGGTCTTCTAGTCAAATTGAATAGGAATACATTAGGGTCTCATACTTCAAATATTTAAGATACCTGAAGTTGTAGAGAGTCTTTATGAGGTTTGAACAGGTGAAAAATTCTTTTCTACTCTAATGCCACTATGGTTCTCATCCCTGAGTGTGAACTTCATTGTTCACAGGTTGAAGTAAAAGTAGTGGAAAGACAAGCAGTATAAAAAAAAGAAAGAAAAAGTTTGTATTCAACTCATCAAGGGGATATGAATATCTCTACCGGGGCTATAGACGCCTGATTGGCAGTAGAGCTATGTTCAAGAGAATCAGAGTGATAACCTTGTTGGGGCTATGGACACCTGACTGGTAGCGAAGCTCTATCCAGGATACTTTTAGAGTATGAATCTTTATGTAGCTTGTGCATACCAAATTTGGTTCCTATTGCAACTAAAGGAGAGTAATGAATGCATATGCACACACTTTGACCCTGGTGTAGGAAAGTTTGTGTGATTAGGGGAGATCTTTGATTTAACAGTAGATGGTGACATGATGGGTAATTTGAACTAGAGATTCTGGGTTCTTGATTCTAGTTTGTCATTGAAATGCTCAAGAGCATTTCCCAGCAGAGTCACCATTTATTGTATAGTTTGCACACACGCCCCACTTGGAGTAGGGACCCTCTTTTAATGATGTCTTTTGACCTTTGGTTTTTATAAGATTTTCTTTTTAAGGTCTTGAGATGTTGGTCTTACTAGCTTTGGTCCTACCTTGAGGCATGAATTGGTTAGAATTGACTTTTAATGAAAATCTAGGTTTTGACCTGAGTCCAGGATTTTCTAGATTAGGTGGATTTTTTTGGGTCCTGGTTCGTTGTCCGTTTACTACTTAATTTTCTGAATCTGGGTTTCTACTCAAATATGAGATTTTTCGGCTCTGGCGGATTTTCTTGAACTTCGTTAAAATCCTGGTTTCTGCCGCATCTGCGGAATTTTTGTTCACCCATATTTTCCATATGGCTTGGTTTTTTCTAAAATTCTGTTTTGGGCTCGGGTTCCCAGATTTCCTTGACATGTCTTGTCGCTCATTAATGCTCAAAGTACCTTCGCTCAGACGCGAGTGTGGATGGATTTAAGGCCTTTTGGGCATCATTCTAATTTCATTATTTACTTGCTATTTGCTCTGGTATTGGAGATTCTTCATTTGAGCTTTGATTGTTGGATGCGGGTTGCTGCATGTGGATTGCTTGAGCGTTGGTTGTATTTTTCGTTGCTAGGGCACACTCATTTTGCAGTCGCTTCCTCGAGTTTAGGCTTCATCTAGATCGATCCATGGTAAGTTGTTGCTAGCCCATCCTTCCTTTTGTTTGCATGATGATTAAATCTTTCGAAGTAGATTGGTGGTCATTTCAGGTCGACCCTTTGCTTGTTTTATAGTTATGAATTTTTTGAATTAGGGTTTGACCCATCTTTTCATGAAATTTTATCACCCTCACCATGCATGCTTGTGTTTATCAATTAAATGTTGGGTATGTCTATATGGATGGGTGTTTTGGGTAGGATTGTGCTCCCTAGGTGCGTAATTTGCTTTATTTTGTGAGGTTGGGGTTTCTGGTGTTTTGCCCAGATTTGGTAGGAATAGTTGATCCATCATGATTTTTATATTTGGTGTTTAGATTAAATCTGTTCGTACCTTGAGAAGTCTCAGTGTGCTTTAGACTGATCATTTTAAGGATAGTATTTCAAACCTCGAGTTTACCCTGGTTTTCATGATAGAAGTCTAGTCGTCAAGATTAGGGCATCGTTGTATCGCCATGAAGGTTAGCCATTTGAAAGCTTTGGAAATTTGAATCCATGTGCATTTGAAGTTTTTCTTAGTGGCATCCGTTTTGAGACCATTAGAATCCAAAAGGGAGGTTTGCATGATTGTCTGGTCAATATGGTTCACCCATTAACATTCGCCAGGTTTTCGAGGTGTCTGTGGAATTCTTGCACACCTGAATTTTCTCAGTTTTGGCCAAGTCCGCAGAGTATAGCAAATTCTAGAATTCTTAGCAGTCCGCAAAAATTCAGCCTGTCCGGATTTTTCCGATTCCCTGCTTGGTCTCGTCCCTTTTTTATTTTCGATATTAGGGGTAATGGAGTAAATGTTAAATGATGATTTCTTGCTGCTAGATGGATAAATTTCATGATGATCACATAATTTTTGTTCATACTAACAATTTATTTGGTGAATGATGTCTTGGCAGCAGGAATCCATCTGGGTCAGATTTCTCCGAAATTCTGCCTCGACTGGATTTCTTCGGTTTACCTCATTTTCCCAGATTACTTCATTTGTTCTGATTTTCATGGATTGATGATTTGTGATAGTTCTTAATTGCTTTATGTGATTTTATACTAATCCTTTGAGTGGAATATGTGTGATAATTGGAGGCTCATGACATTCTTTTGTGAATGCAAGCTGAATCACATAGGGTTGCTGTAGGAATGTCTAGGGGCGATACTAAGGCATCCTCCATTTCAAAGGCAAAGAGATTGAGATTGGATATTAAGAGTCAGCTGCCTAACAACAAGATATCTTTTGTATGGTCCGAGGTCTCTAACACCAATGTTGGAGTGTGGAGATATGAGGAATTCAAAGAAAGAATAGCTCAGAAAGATCTATCGATCCTAAGACAAGGAATGATGAAGTCCGGATTGGTCCATGTGGCAAGGTTCCCTCCTGCAATCCAGTGCTATGAGTTGATACTAGAGTGTGTCTGGCAGTATGATTTTGACACATAGAGGGTTGTAAGTACCGAAGGGAGAGTCCTGGAAAATTTTAATCCAATTTCTATTTCCCAAGCTTTTGACATGCCAGATCTGCCATCTGTGTGTGCCTTGAACATGGATTTGGCCAAAACCTACTATGAGAATGAGCCCACCAAAGCCCAGCAAATGATTAATTCCTGTTTGGAGAAACCAAAGTCCCATTTTTTAAAACTGCCCAAGCAATTACACAGGGTTAAATTCAGATCAGATATCTATGATGCGATCACATTTTTTAGCAGAGTAGCAGGTTTGAAGAGTGCTGGAGTGTTAAAAAATTGGATGGTTCATGTGATCAAAAAAATTGAACAAGGTACTAATTACCACTGGGCATGGCTCATCAGTGTTGTGATTGATAAACAACTGAGGGATGTCTTAGAAACAAAGAAGATCACCATTTCTTCCTATGTGATGTATGTGTTGGTTAGATTCTACCCATACAAGGGTTTGAATCCAAAGGGGACATTTGGACAGGATGTAATCTATGACATATACCCAGAACTGCACATAGGACACTAGGATTATAGAAGAGCAAACAATGCATTTACAATGTATATCACTAGGCTGCTTCAAAATGTGGAGCATGTGAGATTGTCTGATGGAGCAAAGGAGTTGTTAAAGAAGTATGGAGCTTGGTTCATTCAGTTTCCCACCTTCTCCTACATCAAAATTGATGGATGTCAAGCTGCTCCATAAAGGTTACCTAGGTACCCTACTGATCATATTGTGCTATTGGAAGTTGTGAGACAGATATGTGAATTTGATGCAATTGTTAAAGGGGTGAAGCATAAAATAGGGTTTGGTGGAGATTTCCCTCTCAAAATTGGTATAGCTGAGGTATGCCCTTCCATCCAATTGGCGCATGCAATAGGAGATGAAATGGTAGCTTATGGTTTCTCCTTCCACTCTAAGAGGACAAACTTTGATATCACCGATGAAGCGCAGAGGAAGGCCACCAGAGAATACCATCACAACGAAAACCTAGAGGATTACTGTGCAACTATCAAAGATGATTTTTGAGGCAAGGAAGAAAAGGTACTCAAGGCTTCCGGTTGATGTGATTAGGAAATATAATGTCAAGTTGATCCCCGGCCAGTTAGAGGATGGTGGGAATATGGTGCAAGATCATGCATATGCGTCTATCAAAGATAGATCAGTTGGAGAGATAAACTGGGCTGATGATGAGGTAACTGAGTTGGAAGACCTAATGGCCCCTATCATGAGATTTACTACTTCATTGTTGAAGCATAAGGTTTGGGAGTTGGAAAGTGAAAAGGTACCTTGTACCTTCAATTTAATGGGAAGTCTAGATCCCCTGTCCACCTCAGAAGAATCTAGGGAAGGTGATACCAAAGGGAGGTCACCCTTCAAAATTAAAATCAGAGGCCCTAAAGAAAGTGAGCCAGAACCGAAAAGGAAACTAAAGGGAAAGAAAAGAAACTGAAATTTGAAAATATGAAAGTCTTCTGAAGAGGAAGAATTTGAAAAGGCAAAAGAAGAAGATGCTCCTCCATAGCCAAAGAAAACACGGGAAACTAGGGTTTCAAAGAGAAAAGGTCAAGAGACTTCCAAAGATGAGACTCCAGTCATTGATGTGGAGAGTTCAAGAGAAAAAACCAAAGTTTATTCAAGGAAATCAAGGACTCCATCTCCTAAGGAGGCTATGTAGAAGATGGATCCTCCTCCAAAGACACTAGTTGTGGAGCAACCTAAGGCTACTTCTCCTTCACCAAGTTTTCCTGAGCAGACATGCCATCAAGAACAAGAGACTAGTGGAGAGACAGAGCCATTCAAGGAGGGAGAACTCTTTGGTGCAGCGGCTGAACTTGAGACTGAAGAGGTAGAAAGGCACCCTTCTCCACTAGTGCAATATGAGGATTCTCCAGAGAACAGTAAAGGTAAGGGATCACCTAAGAGGGAGAATATTCTTGTTAGAACCCCATCACCTATGCAAGAAGAGGAACCTAAATTGGGTAGCTAGGGTGATCAGTCTCCTGAGAAAGGAAAAGATGAAACATCAGAACAACATGAGGAGTCCAAGACAGAAGAAATCCGGGTGGATCCTACTGTCCCGAATTGGTTAGAAAAGGAGATTACAAGAAAGAAACAAGTCATTTAATATGACACCCCTCTTGATTGGGATGAGATGCTATCCAAGATTGGCAAAGGTAAGAGGAAAAATATGGCTAAGGTAGTTTCGAGGATAGAAAGAGATGAAGCAAGTAACAGGGTCATTCACATTGCCACCCCTGCTATGGATAAAACTAAAGAAGTCACTAGAAAAGATTACAATGTACAGACCATTAATCTTGGACCAACTTCTATGGAGTAGGATATTGAAGAATATGAGGGGTCCAGTGCAGTAATAATTGGGAGACTTAGGAAAGAAAACCAGTCCAAGCATGAGCTTAGAAAGGAAAATGAAAGGCTTAAGAAATTCCTAGAGGACTTGATGAGGCATTTGCAGTCTCTCCACCCATCTTCCTCTGCTACTCCTGGCTTTTTGCCCAAGGAAACTATTTCTAAAATTGAAAAGATGAAGGCCTCTACCAAAATTGCAATAGATTGGTTGAAGGATGTACAAATGAAAGGGGATAATGCAATAAAAGAAATCCTTTCAGTTGGAAAGTATGCAGTAAGAGCTAGGGACTTGTTAGAACATGTTCTATCCCAAGATAAGGAGGATGTCGATATTCTGTTGCAAAAATCTAGAGTGATCATAGAATATGGAAAAGATCAGTTGGCTGCAGATGGGATCCTTCCTTCCTCCAGACTTAATGAGCCTTGGGAATGGTTCGAAGCTTTGCAGATTCGACAAAAGGCCATTAGAAAGATCCATAAACGAAAGAAGTAGATAGATGGTGAATTGACTGGAGTTTATGATGGGTGTATTGCATTTTTTGGGATTATGACTAGCAGGAGGAAAATTGCTCCTAAATATCTGAGCCTAGAATAGTTAAGAGAATGGTGGCATGATGTCTATGCTTTAGATTCTGAAAATGTTATAACAGGGCACCAGCTTGATGATGCAACAACCTACTTGGCTGTGATGGATAAGTACCAGGCACACAAGGATGATTGGAATAAAACTGTTAATTAGTCAAAGGAGGAGATTGGATCCATTGAATGTTGGCTCAAGATTTTTCCTTTGCCACTGATGCAGAGTGGCAGGGGAAGCAACACCTTTTCTCAAAAATTCCTCTCAAACACTCTATGTGCACACATCTTTTCATTGTTTCTTTCAACAAAGCAACTTAATCACCATCATGAATCTCTCATCCAAACATCACTATAGGACTTGGGGATGATTTGAATACTCCCAAAATGACAAATCATGATCATAAAAATAGATTTTGCACACAAAAACACTCACTCTCCCATCACTTTCAAACAAGCCATGCATTCTTGTAGTACAGGCCAAATAGGATAGTCATGATTAAATCTTGTTAAATCAACAACTAGACCAAAGAGAACTAGTTTTAGACATATAAAATCAACCCCTACAAATTGATAAAAGCACAAAACCAAATTCTAACAACAGATGATTCAAAAGAATGATTTTTAAGCCACCAAAGAGGCTTAACTAGGCTTGTACAAGGAAAAATTCAACTTGTCAAGACACACCCCAACACCCCTAATGCCTTTAAAATAATACAATAGGTTTTCTAAGTCCCATTTCACATGTTTCATCCATTCTATTTACTCAAATAATCAGAAATTGAAAGAAATGCTTACAAATGATCATTTTCTGGATTATTTCAAGGTAAAACCAGACCTAGGGCATCACATAACTTTTGCAAACCTCCCTTTTTCAATATGAAACAAATTTCATCATGTAAAGGAATCCTAAATCTACCAATCCACCAGTTTTTATATTTTCCCATGGTGGAAATGGGAATTACGTCCATTTTGGTGACCAAACCCTTGTTTTGCAAGGTTTCAGACCCACTTTCACTAAAATTAATGTAACTTACTCAATACTTGATGAAAACGAGTCAAATCACCACCAAAAGAAAGTACAATCTATCCTATTTAAAAATATTACAATTTGGAGTCTATACAATTATGTACCAGGATGTACCAAGCACAAGATTAGGAAAAAAATGCTGTAAAAAATAGAAAAAACAAAGTTTTCTTCTTATTAAATGCTTCAAAACTTCAAAACTGCCAACAACAGCCCAACCTCAACCCAAGGGAGGATTATTAAACTTTTTTCCCATCATTTACAACTTCCCTCAACTTATTTTTGAAGGAGGGAACCATTAGTTAATGAAATTACATCATTAATACTGATTTTATGCCAAATTTCCTTATGACAACTTTGCATTTTGAAGCAACTTTGCAATCCTAAAGACCTAAGACCTTAACAACTATTCAAATAACATTGAAACAGAATTATTACATTTTCAAGACCCCAAACCTTGCACACTTACATAAAAATTCACATTTTTTCCTTCAAAGGCTACAAAAGCAGCTTTTAGTGCAAGATTGCATTGTTGCATATTTTGACTCAAAACTCAAAAACTCACCCTATATCCTACTCAATGGTCTTGATTGACCTTATTAATGACTAAAAGACTTAAAAGACTAATTCTAACCTCCTAATAACATTTTTTCATTAAATGAGCAAAAATGGAGGATGAGGTGTTCTTGCACCATACACCCCCTAGAAAAGACTCATGCCTCATGAGTTGTGTTTGATACCACTATATTCAAGCTTCAAAAAAGGTCCATTGATCCACAAAGCCACTCCATTGGTTCATGTAAACTGGAAATGCAAACAGCCCTGCACTTCTAGCATTTTGGAATGCATTGATACATGCATTTTCCCTCTTCTCTGTCCTCAGACCTGCAAACAGTCTTTTATCTTTTTCCTAACCAAGATTGAATTGTTTACTATGTTTTTCACTTGCATACAAACAAGGATTAGTAACTCTATGATCTTTGTTGTTTCCTTTGTCACCTTCATGCGTGCAACTATCTTTTCATCCCTGTTTTCCTTGTCTTTTACTCACTGCCTCATCAAGTTATTTTGTCACTGTCAAATCAGACTTATGTACTGTACTTCCTACAAAATTTGTTTGTTTCTCAGACCTGGTCTTAACTACAGGTCATTCAATGGCTCCTACTAACACACTTTCATGCAAACTTACTGTCAACACTTCTTTTACCCCTACATCAAACCTTATATTTGCATTTTCAATCTTAAAATAGGGAACAACATTAGAAAATTGGTTCTCCTTCATTACATTTATAGGTTCCTTCTTGCCACACATTATTACCTTTGCTTTACCTTTAACATCTTCTACAAGAGGAGTTAACACAAAAGAATGACCATCTTGAACTATGGTGTAAGTATTTTCCCTACCATCATACAATGCCCTCTTGTCATATTTCCTAGGTCTACCTAATAAGAGATGACAACAGTCCATTGGAAGAACATCACACACAACACTATCATGATAACCACCATTTGAAAATCCACTATAGCCTTTTCATTCACCAACAAAGATTGATCATTAGTTAACCATGAGATTTTATAGGGACATTCATGAGGAATCTTTTTCAATCCTAACTTATTGACCATTTCACATGACACCATGTTTTTAGTTGAGCCAGAATCAATGACCACTCTACATACCTTGTCCTTGCACTTACAATTTGTCTTGAAGAGACTTTTCCTTTGCAAAGGTGCTTCCTCTTTTGTTGCCTTCAAGATTGTTTTTCTCACCATCAACATTTCCCCAACCTCAGGATCTGCATTCCTACTTGGAGAACAATTACTTTCACACTCCTCTTCCTATACCAATTGTGCTCTTCTATCAATCTTCTTGTCTCCACTAGAAGAACTACCAACCCTCTCAGGACACTTCCATGAAGGATGGCCAAACTCATTGCATGTGTAGCATCTTCCTGCAAAATCATTAGAACCTCTACCAATACCAAACCTTCCTCTACCTCTAAAACCAAAACCACCTCTAGAATCATTGTGATCTTTACCTTTGTTTGCTCCTTGATCTTCATTTGGCTGCTTTGATGTAGAAGGTATTCCTCTTCCTCTTGCACTAGGACCACCTCTTCCTCTTACTGCTTTCTCTTGTCTCCTTTTAAACTTCTCCTCCACCCTGATTGCCATTTGATAACAATCCTCTACACTCCTAGGGTTAGCCAAAACCAATTCATCCTGTATATTAAGCCTCAAACCACCAATATACCTAGCAATTTTTTCATCTTCATTCTCATGATGACTAGACCTCAAACTTAATTTATAAAACTCCTCAGTATATGACTTAATATCCATTTCCCTTTGCCTCAAACTTTGCAATTTTTTAAACATTTGAATTTGGTGATCTTTGGGTAAGAATTTACCTTTGAGTTTAGATATCATCTTGTCCCATGATGTGATCTTAGACTTTCCTTGTTTCCTCCTCTCAGACTGAAAGTAATTCCACCATACCAAAGCATGACCCTACAACTTAGTCTTTGCAATCCTTATTCTTTGCTCCTCAGGAACTTCTTCACATTCAAAATGGTTATCTAATGTAGCAATCCAATCAATTAGTTCTTCATCATTTAGACTACCACCATATTTAGAAACATCAAGTTTGACCTTAGGCTTGTCACCTTTCACTGCCTTCAATATCTTTGCCATTCTTTGGTCTTCTGGATCAAGTTCTTCTTCCATGTCTTCAAACTCCTCATCTTCCTCTTCTTCTGGCTCACTGTCTTCAACATTTCTTCTCTTGTTTGTCTCCAGGGCTATGACTCTCTCTTCCAACTCTTTGAGTTCTCTTGCTTGCGTTTCCTTCATCTCCCTCATCTCTTTAGCCATATCTTTTCTCTTTAGAGGCATCTTTTCAACCTTTCCTTTTCTTCAACCTGCAAAATGCAAACCAAAACCTACTCCCTGCTCTGATAGCACTATGATGTAGAGTGGTAGGGGAAGCAACACCTATTCTCAAAAATTCCTCTCAAACACTCTATGTGCACACATCTTTTCATTGTTTCTTTCAACAAAGAAACTTAATCACCAACATGAATCTCTCATCCAGACATCACTATAGGACTTGGGGATGATTTGAATACTCCCAAAATGACAAATCATGATCAGAAAAATAGATTTTGCACACACAAACACTCACTCTCCCATCACTTTCAAACAAGCCATGCATTCTTATAGTATAGGCCAAATAGGAAAGTCATGATTAAATCTTGTTAAATAAACAACCAAACCAAAGAGAACTGGTTTTAGATGTCTAACATCAACCCCTACAAATCCCCAAAGCACAAAACTAAATGCTAACAACAGATGATTCAAAAGAATGATTTTCAAGCCACCAAAGAGGCTTAACTAGGCCTGTACAAGGAAAAATTCAACTTGTCAAGACACACCCCAACACCCCTAATGCCTTTAAAAGAATCCAGTAGGTTTTCCAAGTCCAATTTCACATGTTTCATCCATTTTATTTACTCAAATAATCAAAAATTGAAAGAAATGCTTACAAATGATCATTTTCTAGACTGTTTCAAGGTAAAACCAGACCTAGGGCATCACATAACTTTTGTAAACCTACATTTTTCAATATGAAAAAAATTGCAGCATGTAAAGGAGTCCTAAATCTACCAATCCACCAGTTTTTAGATTTTTTCCATGGTGGAAATTGGAATTACATCCATTTTGGTAACCAAACCCTTGTTTTGCAAGGTTTCAGACCCACTTTCACTAAAATTGATGTAACTTACTCAATACTTGATGAAAATGAGTCAAATTACCACCAAAAGAAATTATACTCTTCCCTATTTCAAACCATTACAATTTGGAGTCTCTACAATTATGTACCAAGCCGTACCAAGCACGGAATCAGGAAAAAATGCTGTAAAAAAAGAAAAAATAAAGTTTTCTTCTTATTAAATGCTTCAAAACTTCAAAACTGCCATCAACAGCCCAACCTCAACCCAAGGAAGGCTTATTAAACTTGTTTCCCATAATTTACAACTGCCCTCAACTGATTTTTGAAGAATGGAACCATTATTTAATTAAATTACATCATTAATGTTGATTTTACACCAAATTTCCTTATGACAACTTTGCATTTTGAAGCAACTTTGCAATCCTAAAGACGTAAGACCTTAACAACCATTAAAATAACATTGAAACAACATTATTACATTTTCAAGACCCCAAACCTTGCACACTTACATAAAAATTCACATTTTTTCCTTCAAAGGCTACAAAAGCAACTTTTAGTGCAAGATTGCATTGTTGCATATTTTGACTCAAAACTCAAAAACTCACCCTAGATCCTGCTCAATGGTCTTGATTGACCTTATTAATGACTAAAAGACTTAAAAGACTAATTCTAACCTCCTAATAACATTTTTTCATTAAATGAGCAAAAATGGAGGATGAGGTGTAGGTGCTCTTGCACCAGCCACCTATCGCCGAGTTGGATAAATTGTTTTTGAAGGTTTAGGATCAGAGCAAGGATAAGGGAGGCAAAAATTAATGCCAATTTCAAGATTTGTGCTTCCCTATTATTATAGGGCATATGTTGATCTGAGCTACATTGGGGAGTGTGTCCTGGCTGACCTTGATGATGTATCGACATTTAATGTGTGCCTTATTTTGAAATTCCTGAGGCCGACTTGTTTTGGCTATTACATTTTGTAAATGTTTGGCTGGGCCGACATATTTTTTTTTAAGAATTTTCTATAAAGGGCATTCTTGCCTGATTGTAGGAGAGCTAGAAAGATAATAGAGATAAGCTAGATCAGAAAAGAGCTAGAGCATTTTGTAGTAGAGATAGTAGTCATTTTCTTGAAGCAAATATTGAAACAAAATAGTGGAATTGTTGCAGCATTGTGGTGATCTAATACAATTGAAGGCATTGTGGTTTTCCTGGTGAAATCTCTTGTGTTAGTTTATTTTGCATGGTTCTTACTGTTTCATCTTTCAAATTGCTTGGAGACCTAGGATTTAGTGTTTAGAATTGGATTAGTTTGGTGAATGGTGTTCATGATTTCGTATTTGGAATGTTAGTAACAATCTCTAGTCTATACCCCAGTAACTATCTGATTGTAGTAGGCTGGTAAAGTCAACTTGGACCATACATTTATTTGTAATTAGTTTGATTGTGGATGAATATCTATAATTTTAAAATCTATATACCTTAGAAAATTGCACCGTTCTTGTGATATTGCATTGTGGGTTGATCAAGAATTAGTTATTTGAGATTGGTCCATTCCAGATATTTGTCATTTGCATTGTTCATTCTAGGAATAGTTTAGATCTTATCATATCTCTGCACCCTTATCTTTTGTTGTTTCTTTATCATTTGACTAGATTTAGGATTTGAGATCATCATATTGCAAGATCTGATAAGTTAGAGAGATACAGTTTGCTTGTAGTAAGGTCCAATTGTGATTACCAGCATTTTCACATATTATCTAAGTTGTTTATGCATTGTCATGACCTAACACCAGAGAGACCTTGGGGTGATTTTTAGTAATTTGTTGTTGAAAATTACCTTTCAAGAGAGATAGAATATTGCATTCTGTCTGAGTTGTTGCTATGCAGAAAACACCATCAACAAGTTGGTTGCGAAAAGTATGGACTAAGAGATTGCTACAACATTTAAGTATCAGATCACAAACATTATCAAATCAAATCTAATCTAGATATTTACCAACTCAAAGCAATTTTAAATGTGGAATGGAAAACACCATGCAAAACAAGAGAGCACAAAAATGGCACCAAATCACAATGTCACTATTTGCATTCGAATTGTTCACTGTAGCAACAACTTTAGCTTTTTGTTACAATATTTGCTTGCGGGAAACTACCTGCTAACTTACTCTACTTCTATATTCTGGCTACAAGTTCTAACTTTCTAACTATTTCCCACTATCTAATTTTTCTAACCCCTTACAAATGAGGCAACATGACAAATATATAGAAATCCCAAAAAATCTGTCGGCCAAGCAAGGGTTTCGCAGCAATAACTCGACACAACCACCCGACCAGGAGAGTATTTGAAATGGGTCAAATATGTAATAAATGCACATCCCATCGAAGTCAGCCCAGGATCTGCAATGTAGCTTGGATGACATGCGGGAAGATAATAGGGAAGCACAAATTGCATCACAGCCTATCATTAGTTCCCTTCCCTATTATCCCTGTGCCGATCTAACTCTTCATGTAACTTCAAGAATGCTCCATCCAAGTTAGCCACAGGTGGTACTGGCAGAACCCTAAGTCACCTCTAAATGGAGGCAATCTCATCCCTTGAGTGCTCGATTGACCTATCCCAATCTACCTTGTATGTCACATGCTTATCAATAACTGTGAGGTAGGTGGCCGCATCACCCAATTGGTGCTTGAAAA
Source organism: Sequoia sempervirens (assembly GCA_007258455.2). Classification (NCBI taxonomy): domain Eukaryota; kingdom Viridiplantae; phylum Streptophyta; class Pinopsida; order Cupressales; family Cupressaceae; genus Sequoia; species Sequoia sempervirens. The sequence goes on from VDFB02353493.1 coordinate 338,505,958, forward strand.
TAGAACCATCATCAAGTGGTGCATACACATCATGCCACCATTCTCTCAACTGATCCAAGCTCAAGTACTTGGGCGTGATCTTTCTTCTTCCTGTCATGATTTCAAAGAAGGCAATGGAACCATTATAAACCTCAGTCAAGGTGTCATCAATCTGCTTCCCTCATTTGTGAATCTTTTTCAACACCTTCTACATGATTTGCAGTGCCTCGAACCACTCCCAAGGTTCGGTAGCCCTAGAGGAAGAAATAATCTCATCGCTTACCAACCTCTCCTAGGTGTATTCCATTAGAGTTCTAATTTTCTATAGAAGGAGATCTGTATCCTCCTTATCTTGTGCCAACACTTGTTTCAACCACTCAGTTGCCCTAATAGCATCTTTCCCCATTGACAGGATCTCCTTAATAGCTTCATCACCCTTTTCTTGCACTCCTTCCAACCAATTCACAGTGGCAAGGGTGGAAGCTTTCATCTTTTCAAGCTCAGTTATGGTCTCTTGAGGCAGAGGATTGGTAGCAAAGGAAGAGGGATTTATGGACTACAAAGGCTTTATTAATTCCTCCAAGCACTTCCTGAGATTTTCATTTTCTCTCTTCAACTCCTGCTTGGCCTTCATTTCCTTCCTCAATCGATCCACCATAACTACGTTGGAGACCTCATAGCCCTCAATATCCTACTCAACCAATGTAGGCCCCAAATTAAAAGTCTATCTATCATAATAACTTCTAGCCACATCGTCTTTATTTTTGTCTAGAATAGGGGTATCAATATGAACCACCTTGTTATGTGCCTCATCCCTCTCGACCTGTGAGATCACCCTAGCCTTCTTTTTTCCTTTATCTTTTCCAATCTTGGCCAGTAGTACATCCCAGTTTGGTGGACTATCCTCCATTGCCACCTACTTTCTCTTTATTTCCTTCTCTAACCAATTAGGGACAATGGACTCCAATTGCACCCCGCTTTGCCTCATTTCTTCTTCATGTTGATCCCTAGGCACCTCTTCGCTCAAATTCTGTTCATCAAGAGTCTCATCTATTTTACTTTCTTCCTCTGCAACACGCTCCTCTTCATGTGTAGTTGATGGATCCTTTACTGCCTCTACCTCCCTTGGAGGAGATTCAACTTCTTCAGTTCTAATAGGAGAGTTTGCATGTGCAACCATAGGGGACTGCATTATCTTTTCAATTTTTTCCTCGCATTGTGGAGTTCCCTGTCATAAAATTCTTCCTCTCCAACATCTGGATCCTCATCAACCTCCTTGGTCTCACCTAGTTCACTTTGGGTTTCATGAGCGGGAGGGATGTCATCATACTGCTTCTCATGAGAAGCCATCAGAGGAAGATTAGCTATAGGAATATTGTCCTTGGGAGGAGTCCTAGACTTCCTTGCATACACTTTGGACTTTTCCCTTGAACTTTCAACATTTATTACTGGTGGAGTAGGTTTTTCCTTCCCAACCTTGGAGCTAGCCTTCTCTAATAATTTAAAAATTCTTCTCCTCTTAGGCACAGTAGCACCAACCTCAAGACTCTATTTTTTAGTCTCTTCCTACTCAAGCTTCTTAGTCCTAGTACTTTTCTTAGCCTTTGGCCTCCTCTGTTTCACTATTTCTTGGGCTTCTTCCTCTTAAACACCTTTAGATTTAACTTTGATAGGGGAATCCAGCTTGCCCTTGCCCTTCGGATCTTGCTCAGTGGACTCCTCAAAAGTAGAATGGGAATCTAAGTCCCCCATTAGGGCATAGGTGCATTGTACTCCCTTGTTTTCCAACTCCCATACCGTGTGCTTGAGCCACATCCTAGTGAATTTGAGGACTAGATCCATCAATTGTTTCAGCTCTATCTTTTCCTCCTTTGACCAATCCACATCACCAATTGGCCTATCCTGTACTGCCTCATAGGAATGGTCCTGAATTATGTTCCCATCATCTTCCAATTGATCAGGCACTACTCTTACATTATATAATCGAACTGCATCAATTGGAAGTCAGGAGAATTTCTTCTTTCTGACCTCGTATTCATCACTGTAGTTGGCCCAATAGTCTTCTAATTTTACCTTATGGCTATACTCTCTACTAGCCTTCTTTTGAGCCTCCCCTATGATGTCAAATCTAGATCTCTTGGAGTGGAGAGACAAGCCAAGAGAACACAATTCTTCTTCTGAAGCTTGGGCAGAACCAATGGAAGGACATACCTCACTACTGCTAATCCTTAGGGGAAAATCTCCACCAAATCTTGTCTTATGTTTTTCCTTCTTGACAATGGCATCGAAATCACAAATCTGCCTAGTGACTTCCAACAATATGATGTGGTCAGTGGGATATCTTGGAAGTCTGTACGGGGCCTTTTGACAACCATCAATCTAGATGTAAGAGAAGGTAGGAAACTGGATGAACTAGGCTCCATACTTCTTGATGAGCTCCTTGGCCAGATCTGAAATCCTGACATGCTCTGCTTCCTGAAGCATTCTAGTGATATGCATGGTGAATGCATCATTTGCCTGCCTATAGTCAGAGCCTCCTAAATACAACTGAGGGAAAACTTCATAGATGATGTCCTTTCTGAAAACTCCCTTTGTATCCAATCCTCTGTAGGGATGGAATCTAGCCAGTGCATAGATCAAATATGAGGTCATTGTGAAGGTATTTGTCTGCAACACATTGGACAATTGCCTGTGAATTACTTGGCTGATGACCCCTACCCAATGGTAGTCAATTTTCTCTTGTTCCATCCTTACAATGGCATGGCACATCCAATTCTCGAATGTACCAGTACTCTTCAATCTGGCCACCCTACTCAGAAAGGTGATGGCATCATAGTACTCCTTGAATTTTTCTTTGAACAATTGCTTAGGTAGTTTGGAGTAGTGGGACTTTGGCTTCTCCAGCCAGGAATTGATTAGTTGTTGTGACTTCACAGTTTGGTCATCGTAGAATTCCTGAGCTTCCTTCATGGTGAATCCCACAACATGAGATCTATCCAGCATGTCGAAGGTTTGGGCAATGGAGACTGGGTTGAGATTGGCAACAACCCTCCCTTGAGGCCCAATAATCCTTTGTGTATCTTGATCATAGTGCCTAGCGCACTCAAGGACTAGCTCATAACATTGCACTGTGGAAGGGAAACTGACTACATGGGACAAACCTGATTCCATCATCCTTCTAGTCACCAAAGGAGGATCCTCGGCCGACATCCTTGCTTTAAACTCCTCATAGTCCCAGAGGCCAACATTCATATCAGTGACTTCTAACTAGACAAAAGTGATCTTACTCTCAGGGACATTGCTCTTAATGTCCAACTTGATCCTCTTTGCATCAGACAATGAGGAACCAACTGCTACCTTGCTTGACTCAGCCTACACTCAACATGAAAACATAGTAAGAACCACAGGAAAGCAAGGTTAATTTATCAAAAAACCATTAGAATGCTTCTCATATAGTCAAGGTGTTGTTAAAATTCACATAAAATGACCACAACAAATTTTAGGTTTCAAGACCATTCGTGAAATCTGAGCCAAAGAGGAATTTCAGGAAATTCTAGACTGATTGGATTCCAATGAAGAAACCAAGAAACACCTGCTTAATCATCATACCTGATCATTTTTTATCAATAAGTCACATGAAAGATCCAATTATGACATGAAATAATCATCAAATGCATCACAAATTATAAACAAATCCAATTATCTTGTGTTCCCTTATGTTTCATCAATTTTCGGGGAAGTCTGTGAGGGATAGATTTCTGCAAAGAACGGGCCAAAGAAGAGGCTTCAAAAGATCTGAGAGATAGTGGATTTCAGAGAAATCTAGACTTGGTAGACATCCACAGTCTAGGAACAATTCCAAACCACTGGAGATTCCCAAAACGCAAGTTTTGGTAAGAGTTGAGATCTCACGGAGAAGTCCTGGTGAAGCTAGGAAGTTATGCCAAAAGATGCTATCAGAAAAGGTCTTGCCAAGACATGAGGAATTTGGTGTAACATCTAGGTGAGTGGCAATATAGCAGACAACATCGATACGATCAAAGGTTAGTCACGGTAAGGTCTTGGCGAATGTATCTTGTCTCACCGACCATCAGGGTTTAAATAGTCACTCCGGCAAGACTAAAGTTTTCGATAGGAGGTCCCAGCGAAGTGGCAGTGTTATGCCATCTAAGGCATGATTTGAATTTGGCCAGAGGTCTCAATGAAAAGATCTAGGCTCACTAAGAAAAGGAGGCCTCACCACAACATCTTGGTGACCATCAGGAGTCTTGGTGAAAGCAAAGACTTGGCAAGAGCAAGGAGCTTGCAGTAAGGTCTCAGCGAAGGCAAAAGTCCCAGCACTAGAATGGAAGATCAGTGTGAGAAACATAGTGTCCTGGTGACTACAAACAGACCTACAAAGGGCTTCGACAAGACATGAAGAATTTAGTGTAACATCTAAATGACTTCAAAAGGTTACAGCGATTGAAAGAATAGGCTCGATGAAAGAAAAGGTTTCGGTGGGAAGTCTCGCCGAAGGATGGATGTCTTTGTGAAATAGATGAACATCGGTAAAGCTACAAGATCTTGCCATGACCTCTTGGTGACTTGGACCAGTCTTGCTGAAAATGAGAATGAAAAAGCACATCGATGATACATCTCCTTGCAAGGTGAGGTCTTGGCAAAAGAAAAAGTTTTTCCAATTGATGGATACACAAGATTTCATCGATGTAAAAAATAATAGTGTCACGGCGATCCAACATGAACCCAAGAAGACTACTTCAACGAACCTTAAAGTGGTCGATATGATATCTTAGCGAGCTCGAATGGTTACAGTGAAAGGAATTTGGAAGGGATGGAGAGTCTCGATTCCATCCAGACACTGAACTGACTATGGATTTCAACAAGTTTAACTTAGGGCAAGTTAGGGGCAGACCTCTCATGAATTTTCTTTGCGTTCTAAGTCAATCTTAAGATGACATCACCTGATATGACACTGCCCTAGGTCTGAACCCTATTCAACCGCCATTAGCACACAAGTAAGCTCAGAATTTAGTTGTTTCCACTATTGAGTCACCTCTAGGGTTTACTAATTACTCTCGAGCAAGATTCATTGAAATGCAGATAGACAAAAGAGCTCAAAACTCACCTGGGAGATGACAAAGGATGCAATATGTAACAACCCTAGTGCAAAATAAATAAATAAATAGGAACTCAAATCCCACAAGCCCTCACAATACCAACGTGCCATTCATAATTCAATTCAAAATAGAGCAATCAGACACATACCATTATAAAGTAGGAACTGATCTTAGAAGTAGCAAACATGAAGCTCAATAGTGACCGCAATGAACAGAGGTGCAAACACACAAGAAAAATCCACCAAATCAATAATGCAAGCCCAAACACCCTAAAAAAAGTCATTCAATCATAGGAAGTCACTTTTTAGCTCAAATGATGGAAAATAGTGAACATAATGGCGCAAAAGATCTTAGAAATCAAGTACGATCTAGCCTTCAAAGCACATACGAAGCCATTAATTCACTCGATAAGATAGTCATGAAACTCAGTTAACCGACAATAAGGTAGAGTCTGGGAAAATCTAGACCTTGTGGAAATATATGAAGAACCAAAATTCTCAAATAACAAGGTCCAACCAGAATCCAAGCAGGATCCGAGAAAATTCAAACAGGGTGGAAAATCCTGAATCAGGGAAAAAGCCCAAAATTCACTTAGAACTTAAGATTTTCACTGAATAACCTAGGGGAAACACTTGGGCATTCAAAGTAAACATTTAAACACATACCCAAGTAAGACAAAAACCTCAAAAGAAAGGGCCAGAACACCAAAACTAAAGCAAAAGAGGGTCCCTGCTTATAGTGGGGTGTGTGTGCAAAAAATTTCACAACACATATTCAACACCATTTTTCCTCCCAGCACTACCCACATTCAAAAAAATTTACAACACATATCAAACACCATTGGCCAAGCTGAGGCATCTAATAAAACCATCATTAAAATTCAAAAAAATATTGTTAATGATAGTGGCCTTGACTAACACATTCAACTCAACCCTACTCTGTGGGCTTACCGCACCAGCATTCACACACCCACAAGAGCCACACCATTCACCCTAGTCTTTGATGCTGAAGCCATATTTCTCATTAAGGTTGAAATTCCTTCCTTATGAGTCTCCCTAAAGGGTCTAACTGATGATGAGGAGTATAGATAGTCATGCCTACATGAGTTGGAGATGTTAAGAGGAAAGACAACACAAATTCCCTAAACCATCTACAGGCATATCAGAACCAACTTTGTCGCAGTTACAACAAGAGAGTCATGGTCAGGAAGTTTGACATTGGTGACTTAGTCCTCATGAAGAATCCTATGAATCAGGCTAATAAAGAAAAGCCTAGCAAGTTCAAACCAAATTGCCTAGTTTCGTACATCATCACATCCTCTTTTGGCTCTAGAGCATATTAACTAGCTACTACAAATGGCAAACAATTGAGAGATCCAATCAATAGTTTGCACCTTTAGAAGTTATATGCATAGCATCATAAAGTTGGGCCAAAAAATTTAAAATACAAAAAAAAATTTGAAAAAAAAATCGTCACTCAGATGAAAACCTAGCAAATAGGCATCTTGGTGTCACCAAAGAAATTGAAAAATGACAAAAAAGAAAAGAAAATTAACTCATCCAACTATGAAAACTTGGAAAATAGGTGCTTTGGATAGGTACCATGGTGAAAACCTAGCAAACATGAGCCATGTGTAGTCAATCATTGCGTTGCCATCTACTATCACTTTATCTGTTTTGGCCAATTATGAAACACATTTTCCGTCACCACCATGACACTTGCCACGACATAACAACCTTCCTCTCATGGTTGAAAAATGGTTGACATCAAGTCCTGCATACTATCCATCCGACATCCCACGCATATCCTTTTCATGTCCTTTAAAATGGGCCAAGTCTTGGACTTGACTAGGGGAAATTTTTTATCATGTGACTATAGTGGGTATCACACATGGTTTTGACAATTGTAAAATGTCCTGTAAAAAGATAAAAACATCATAAAATGTCCTGAAAAAAGACAAAAACATCATAAAATGTCCTGAAGAAAGACCTAAAAATCAAAAAACATCATATAACTTCTTGAAGAAAGACATAAATATCAAAAGAAAAATTGTCCTAAAGAAATCCAAGAAAATTGAAATATCTTAAAAACACAAAAAATGAAGTCATTCCTTGTCAAGTCCGTCACGTCAATCAGTTTTTATCATTTTTCTGAACTATATTGTCTCTGTGCATTTTATACATAGGAAAGACTCATCTTGGAGTCCCCGAGACATTAGGTCAATCCTTGTAGGTTTTTCAAAATAAAATCATGATTCAATCTTTGGTCATTAAGACAAAGTCATGGGTTGTGTTGAACTACGAGGTCTCTAAGTGCATGACATAGGCAAGGCAATCTGTCGATGAGCCACTGAGGCCACACTAGGCTAGTCCATTAGGGTTCATGGCCCCACACTGGAACACACATCAAAATATCTTCAAGATAGAAAAATCATTTCTAAATAAGCAAAATTCTAAAAAAAAATTCTAAAATTATTTCTTCAAACATGACAATCACATCAGTGTGTCAACATCAACATGGTGTCTACACAAGTCAATTCATTCAGCTTTAGTCCAACTCAATCAAAACAAGTCAAATAGTCACAACTAGTCAAACTGTCAACTCTTGGTTATCTTTTAGATGCATCCTTCTAAAAAATAGCCTTTTTCATTTATGCCCTAGGATGTGTCCTTCCTAGGCATTGTCACTGTCATCTGACATTTTGAGCGATCCTCTTGACATTTAAGGATCACTCCTCTTAACATCAGTATCTCTTAGATACATCCTTCTGAAGAATAGCTCTATCATTTATGCCCTAGGATGTGTCCTTCCTAGGCATCATCATTATCATCTGGAATTTTGAGGGATCCTCTTAACATTTAAGGATCAATCCTCTTGACATCGACATCATTCAGGATGTGTCCTTGAATTTGAAAATTCTTCAACATTTCATTACCTTAGCATCGTCAAACCTTGACACTTTAGCATCTTGACATCGTCAAACCTAGCATCTTAGCATAAAAAACACCTGACATTTAGACACACTTGGAAAACACTTGACACTTGTCTTTGGATTTTTCATCATGTTACTAGTTTTTTAGCGAGGTCCTGACACCAAGATTTAGAGAAACAACGACGTTTCATGATGATTGACTTGTCATATCTTTTCAAACTATCATGTTACTAGTCTCTCAACCACATCTTGACAGCATGATTTAGAGAAATGACGTATCATGATGGTGGGTTTATCTTTTCTTTTTTTAGGTAGTCATGTTGCTAGTTCCTCAAGGATGTCCTAGAAACAAGATTTGGAGGAGCAACGATGTTTCATGATTTTTTTTTCTTGGCTTTATTTTTCTTTCTTTGCTCATGGTTAATTGTGACAAAAAGACTGGGGAAATCGAGCCCTTAGTATGATTCATGATCATCCTTGGCTATGACTGTTTGTCTCATGTGATGGTACAAACATTCACACCTTGATCTGTGTCATATCATGGTGTTTTTTGGCCATTACAATAATCTACCCAATGATGATTAAGAGCAATAAATAATAAAGTCCTATGGCAACATGTTGAAGGACTTGGTCTAGGAACTAACATGCATCTCCTTTTGTCTCATCCATCTCTCGATGATATCCTGTGACATACAAAAACATGAAGTGTATCCATGATCATATAGGCATTGCATTAGGTCCATACATCATCATAAAAACCATAAACATTGCATCACATATTGCATCATTCATATATGGTCATTTATTAACATAATCATAAAACATGCCATTCAAATAAATACATTATGCATATCATCATCATCCATGGCATAACAACATATACATAAGCTCATAAATAACCATCATAAATGGATACATGACATGGCATATAAATAGCATCATCATCAGAATCATAAATGCATAAATCACATAGACATCACATAGTCATCATAATTGCATCATAATAACCATGATATACACATTAATCATAAATACATAAATCCAATTGCATCATATATAGGCCACATCAAAACTACATCATGTATATCATATCAAAAATCAATGTCATAGGATAGAGTCATGAGATATCCCAAAAATAAGAGCTCGCAGGCTCAATGGTCCAATACAAATCTCATAACATATGTGTCTAAAATGTCCCAAAGCATGATAAACAAAGAGTATGGCTATGATGTACTCTCCTCATCTCATCAAGGAGAAGACTTGGGAGAACAATGCTCAATTAGAGGAATGGATGCCATCGTGGTAATAGTCACCTGTGCTTGTGATGCAAAAGGATTTGCCACTATAGTTTGTACCTATGACATTGAAGGTTGCATTGATGTTGTGACTGATGGGTCTACTACATGAGGCTAGTTGTGAGATGACTTGTGCTTTGATCCAAAAGATCTATGACAGTGCCCTAACCTATGACTCGAGGCATGCCTATGAGAGTGGCCATATATGTGTCCTAAGGACTGCCCTATAGATGTGGAACCCCTTGCACTACTCCAACTACCGTTTCCACTCCCTGACCTACTGCCACTGCCTGTCATCATCTGTGTCATCACTAGAGTGGGATCTCTCCTCTTAGATGGCATGACCTACTAATATAGCTGCCTGTATCGCCCGAGCCATACACTAACCTTTTCAAACTCTGAGCCAAATCTGCATATGGTCCTATACATAGTCATGCAAACTATGTGCACCATTGTGTTGCCTCCTGCTAATGGATCACTACCTAATCCTACTCTACCCTCATCTCTAGCTCTAACTCTAGTGCCCTACACTCTCATATAATCTCCTCTACAAATCTACCACCCTTTGATCTATCATGGCGTCATGTGGAAATGGAAAACTAGATGGTATATCCTCCTTTCCCTCTACCATCCTCCATCTCAGGAGCATCTCGGTATCATCCATGGCCTCATCATCATCTCTACCATCATCATCCTCCCCTGTGACCTCCTCTCCACTGACTCCCTCATCTTGTGGTACATCCACATCCATCTCAACCTCTCGCTCCTATCTGACCTCCTCCTCAACAACATGCTCCTCCTCAATGGCATGCTCCTATTTCTCCTCCTCTTTCTCTTGCCTCAGCTCCTCATCCTCTCTATCCCCCTCCTCAACCACCTTTGGAATAGCATCTAGTGACCCTCTCGCTACATGTTGTATCACCCTCTTGGCCTACCTCTAGCCATATCTCCTCCTCCTACCATCCCCTCCATCATCCTCATCATCCCCATCTATCCCTCCACCCTGGCCTCCATCTCTGCTTTTGTCTCTCCCTCGGTCTCTTCTCCTCCCCCTATCTCTGCCTCTACCTCCCCATCCACCTCGTGGAACACGTGATATAACTGATCTTCTATCAATCAGTGCCAACCCATCTAGATCTGTCAGTGGCATTGGACAATGACTCTGCCACCATAAGTCACAGCCAACAGTATTCCTTGGATTTGTTATCCCACCCCTCCATCCCCACTACTATGCCACTAACCCATCAATCTACTACATGGAAAAGGGTACAAAAATAAGTGGACCCAAGATGACTCTATGGATGATTTGGCATATTTGGTTGTGCTTACTGGTACACCTTACTACTCTCCAACTATTGCAATACACATAATGGCATATACATATCTATAATGAGCCAACTTTGCACTGTCTACAAAAGATGAGATGGTCATAATCATCATACCACCACTCATAGTCCCTATAAGGCCTATAAATGAAGGATATCATGGTGTTGATTTGATGCCTCCACCAACTTGTCTCCCCAACCCCAGTCTATTGTAGTGCACTAGCATAATAATAAACATATGACATCCCATTTGCTAGTTGCGGTCTCTAGATAGAAGGTCAGAAGATAGCCATGTGATCCCATGCCCAAATCATCAGGAGCATCATACCACATCCAATGTTGTGTGCTCTCCCATATGCTACCTCGTGGAGCTAATGATACAACATACCTAACAAATAGGGTCCCCATGCATAAACAGTCTTGTCTCGTCTCATACCCACTAGAACATCTCCCCATCTAATGGGAAACCCATGCCCTTGTCAGTCTGGAATTGGTACCCCACCAATTAGTGTCACCAGTAATGCATCAAACCAGCCATAATCCTCTGCCATAAACTCCCAACAGATCTCATATCCCTCAATGCCAAGTCCTACACCTTAGTTGTGATAATAGCCTATAAATGTCTGGTGGCCATGTTGTGGATTGTATAAAATCTGCTCTCCTCAAATCAATAGATGCAAAATATAGGATACATCTTTGAGAGTCACAGTGGCCTCTCCTATTGGCAGATGGAACAAACATGTGTCTAAGTGCCATCTCTCACACAAGGCAGTTAGCAGTCCCCTATTTGCCTAGATAATGGGCATATAGGAAACATAGTATAAAACTAGCCACATCAACCTTTGTCACTCCTGTGGACTTAGCTAATCTTGAAACCTATAGGTCGATGGCCTGCTCTCCCACGTATAAATGGGTGCTAACTATCTCTGCACATGGGAAAATAAGTGTCGACACTTTATTGAAAATCATCCTTACCATTTTAAAAGCATTCAATATTTGAAAACAAGCAAAGAAAGCATTGTTCAAAATCAAATTCAAATGCATCACATTGACTTCATTTGTTTCATTCCATACTTCACTTGTGTCTCAACCTGGTGATTGTGTCATTTATGTTTGTGTTTACATCACAATAGAGCACTTGCGTCATGATTTCTTGTACATGGGTCACTTCATTTAATTGCATCACTCAAACTAACGAATGTAAATGTGTCACAAAATGCCATATGTGGCATTGTAACTCTCAAATGTGGTGTGATATTAGGAATGTGGCATGATATTGCAAATGGGGCATGATATTGTGAATGTGTCACACTATTTTAAAAATGCGTCACACATCCTTGTCCTAACCTAATGACCTATTGCATTTATGTCATGACGCATCAAATGCATTGAACACAAATGTGAATGCAACTTACATGCATGCATATGCATTGTAGTGGATTCGTTGTTGACTAGAAAACCCTAAATTTTGCATGATCTCCCCACGATACTTGGTCACTAGAATCACCATCGTCACTAATGTCCTCCTCGCTCTGAGCTCTCAAATTTGCTAAGGTGAAAAGTGCAAATGAATTGACTTTTACCCCATTTTCAACCTATTTGTAGGGTCAAAATGACATTTGTCAACCATTTTATTATTGGAGGCCCTCACTAATACATTTGACTACAAAATTCAATGAAATTGTCTGACGAAATATGTAAAATTCAATGTTCATCGGGTGCTTGTAAAATTTGATGTGTAATTTCCAATTTTTTGAAAGTTTATCCCCGACGTTCGTTGAAATATTAGCTATCATTTTTTTCAAATTTTAGACAAACGTGAAAAATTAAAAAAAATCAAATTATGGCCGATATAAAGAAAAGTGAGTTCATGCCTGATTTATTACGATTGTGTTTTTCTCTACTTGAGACAGTTTGTGGAGAACTAAGGATGATTTTCTTGGGAAAAATAAAAAAAATTCAAGAAGATATCACCAAGTTGAGGGTAGTCATTGTCTTTTTGTAGAATTTAGTTGTGATGTCAGATTTGTAGTTCCAAGTTTGAAAATCATATTTTAAAGCAACATCTCATCAGATTTCATTTTTAGAGGTTAAGGGTTTTGAGAATCTCATGTCCAGATTTTGTTGTGTGGAATCACCATAAGGTCACAACCAAGAAACAAATTCTTGTGACTGTAATTATGTGATCCATAACTCTATTGGTCATGTGGCACAATTGTGCTATAAAAAATATAGGATGCATTCATGTGTGACCCAATTTGAATGTGGCTATGTTGTGATAGAAATGGAGGCACTCATATAATGTAGTTAATTCAGGTTGTATAATGTAGGTGTCAATCATCATTGGGTGCATTCAGGCTGTCTCAAGTTTAATAGGTTAGGATGTAATTATAGCATGATCGAAGAGTGATTACCTCTTGCTACAATAAAGATCATATAACTATGGTTGATATGCAGAGTGGTTGTGTTATATCAATTATGTAGTGCATTCAAGCACAACCCATGTTTAATAGGCTATTCTAGAGAGTGATCAAGATTTTCTAAACCTTATGAATGTTACTTGACATATATTTGCATAATCTCAAATTCCTTTAGAGGCTTTTGAAGTATCAATGTATCCTATATAGGGTTTATAATGCTTTCTTTTAATTAAAAAAAAAATGATGTATTTCCTTGTAATTAGATAATGTGGAGATCTCCTAAATCTACCCCAACACACTATCCTCTTTGGCACTGTATTCATTACTCCAGCTACTAGGGTTTTGCATGTGACATCTTTAATATCTTCATGATCGTGGCTTTTAAATAGATCTCAGTCTTTTTTTTAATCCTTTTCATGGTAACCCTTGAGTTCCATAATCCACCTTCAATGTCTTCTAGGAATGCTATCTTAAGCTAGACTACATAGTATGCATATAAAGGAAGTCTTTCATACCTGCCATTGTTCCAAACCACCACTTACTGCCTTGCTTAAAATGTTGCCTCCATAAGCACAATAATATGTTTTAAAATCATGGTTGCTAGTGATTGACCATTAAGGTCACCACTTTCATCATGAAGATACAATGAGATTTTTGTCTTCAAACTCAAGGAATTATGAAAGATAACATTGTGAATTTTTTGTTGTGTATGATTCAATTTTCTTGCACATTTACTATTTTCTAACTTCCTTTAAGACTAGGTATTGCACCCTCAACTGCAATCTCAAACAGCTCACTCACTATCACTTGAAGATTCCTTTCATGAGCATCTTTATATATAAAATCAAACTATGCCCTATGGACTACTTACTTACTACAAGGGACTCATTGTTTCATGGTATTGTAGTTCTTAAGATCCTTCAACCTTATTGACACTACTTCACAGTCCATAAGGTATTATTCACTATTCTCCCATCTTTGATGAGTCTCAAAATGCTGTTCAAACATGCAATCCACTACCTCCATTATACATTAATGGCTAAGAAGAAACATTGAACCTATGATTACCACTATTACTTCATTTGGATAGTCATTCCTTGATTTCATTTTCCTTATCTAACACTACCAAAAGAATTTGAAAAACCCTTAAGCTCAGCAAGGGGGTATGGAAACTCACTGTTAAAATATCCACTTTACTATGCAAGGTTTGAGCTTTATTATCTTTTCACTGCTTAGCCTGTTTTTGACTATCACATCTCAAGTGACTATCATTCTTCTTACCATAGATTGCATTTACAAATGTCACAAAGCTACATAGTGTGCTTGTTATTGGCTACAATATTTAGATTGCAAATTTTTTTTATTACCTACAATGTCTCAATTTTTCTGGTATTACAACCTCACTAATCCACTATAGTTATTGTTTATGTTTCTATGGAGGCCTAGGGTTTGTACCCTAATCATGCTCTTACCAATGCTTCTACTATTTTTTATTAGGGCTCTCTCAATGTTGAGGGCCCTAGGGATAAGCTCGTCATAAGAAGTGACACATTGCATCTTTAACTAAAAGGATAAATCCATATTGACATTAGCAATGATGATTCTGACTTGTTGCTCCTTAGGAATGGGTCACTTGCTCTTACTAGCTCGCTACCTCCATTGTCATAGGAATTTTGTGATCAAGTTCAATATTCTAATTTTAGGAGTCTTAACAGTTGAAAATCATAGTAAAATCAGAATTTAATAAGTTTTGGAATTAACATTTTAAAGTGTTTTTTGGGGTCATTAACTTCAGACTATCTTCTCTTTTGCAAGGGTGGTTACATGCCAAATTTTTTTGGTGTAAAATATCAAAATTATTAGATTATGTTACCTATCTATGAATAAAAATTATTGGAGTGTGAGTTTGATATTTTTTGAAGATATAAATAGTCAAGCTTGGTAAAGAAAAATCATGTCAGATAATATTAGTCCAAAAAAAAATGAAGAGAAACTTGATAGATTGTGGGCTAGATTGAAAAGAAAGGCTGATGGGAAATGTTATTGTCCTTGCAATAATTGCAAGGGCTTAAAGACGAGATGACTTTTAATTACAATAGCTAAGAAACATTGTAGGCAACATGGTCACGTTGAAGGGTGATATGATTATCATCCATTGGTAAGTTGTTCATTATATGTGTTTATATTGATTGAATTTGTAGAAGTTTATATTGTTTTAACATTATATATATACATATAATCACTTGATCAAGATCATGGTTTATTTCTGTCTATCATTATTATAAAGGTGGGGTGCCCTAGGGTAGATCAGATGGATTATCATGGCCTAGAGAATGTGGTTTCGCAAGCAGACAAACATGGAGCTGTGAATATCGAAGATGAAGTTAATGATCCTATGGAAGAAGATAATCATAGGCCAGAAAAAATAGTTGAAAATGATGGTACAAATACATTGATCCATGACACATTTAGTAGCAGAGCTGATCATGATGATCAAGATGACTTTGATGATGTTCATGATTTACCTATACTTGAGAAGGCATACGAGCCCCTTTATGAAGGCTCTAAAATATCTCTTCTCTCTGCTGTATTGTTGCTATTGAACTTGAAGGTTATGAATGGTTTATCAAACATAACAATCTCACAGATGTTAAGGTATGTCATATATGTCATCTTTTTTCATCTATTTTAATTGTTGTTAGTTCATCACTAGTAAATAAAGGATGAAATATGTACCCTTAATATTCTTATATGAAAAAATTATTTTTTGTTGTAGATTAATTGGTGAATTTTTGTTACCACCATCAAATATTTTACCTCGCTCATATCGAGATTTATGTGCCATTATGAAAGATATCAGAATGGAGTATCAAGCAATAGATGCATGTCCCAATGATCATATATTATATATCATAAACAACATGAATTTGCAAAAGAATGCCCAGAATGTCATATCAGTAGATATCAAATAGATCAACTAACATAAAAGGTGCCTCGCAAGGTTCTTCGTGATATTTCCATTATTCCACGTATGCAACGATTATTTAGGTGCGAAAGCTTAGCGCAATTGATGGATTATCATACATAGAATAGAAGTGGAGATGACATTCTTTGAATGCCTGTGGATGGTTCTATATTTAGGGACATGGAAGAAAAATGGCCACATTTTAAAGAACAACCTCGTAATCTCAAGCTTTCATTGGGAGCGGACGGTGTCAATCCATTTGGAGAGTTGGGATCTATTTACTTAGTGTGGCCTATTTTTGTTATCAACAATAACATCCCCCCATAGATGTCAATAAAGAGGGAGCACATAATGTTGTTAATAATTGTTCCAGGTATTTGTTTACATTAATTTTCTTTAACATAGTAGCATCTCATTTGTCTTATTTGTTGCATAATGACTTTTTTTTTTCATTCAATAGTCATGTACATTAATTTATATATATTGTAGTAAAATGGTTATAATAATTATATAATGTTTATGTTCATTCAACTAGGTAAGTACCAAGTTAAAGATATGAATGTATATATCAAGCCTCTTATCGACGAGTTACTAAAGTTATGGAATGGCGTCACTATGTATGATGTCTCCAGACCAATAGGACAAAGATAATTTCAATTCCATGCAATGCTTGTATGGACAATTCATGATGCCCCAAGGCTAACACATTTTTGTGGTATGTTATAATGTTCGACTACATTTTAACAATATTTAATTTGATGAAGTAGATATCATGCATGTTTTTACAATAATCTATTAATTATATATAATTATAAAAATTGACATATTTAATCCAATTATATATTATCTTGCAGGTCATCAAACAAAGGGAAAATTTGCATGTCCAATTTGTGGTCCAAAGATGAAATCTCATCATTCAACAAGTTTAGGAAAGTAGGTGTTTGATGAGTATAGGCACTTCTTCCATAGATATCATAAATATCGAACTACTGAAAAAAATCTTTTCAATGGGAAAGAGGAAACTACATCAAAACCATAAAGAATGTCACCTCACCTATGGAAGTTGGACTATAATAGAATTAATCGTCAAGCTTATACAACAAATCAATTGTTTATCTATCATATATGATATGTTTTGAATTTATATTTTTATATTGTGTTGTGTTTACTCATGTTGTAATTGACAATGATTGTTGTTGTTAATTTGTTTAACTTATATGCTTTGTGAAGGTCGTCAAGGCATTAATGGATGAATTCCATAAGGAGTGAAAAGTTATCCAAGATAATTTAGTAGGTTGCTCTACTATGAGCAGGTACAAATTGTGCAATTTTTTGATACAATTCATATGGGAAAGAATATAACAGAAATGTTATGAAAAATATTGGATGGAAGGCATGACAAACAAAAAATTGTTAAAATTTGTAGTGACATTCAGGAAGCCAATCATGCAATGAAAAATATCATTCAATTAAATAGTGATGGAGACCAAATTAATATAAGTGGCCTTACTTGGTTATTAATAGAGCAAAAAAGCAATGCTATAAAAGAATTCATACAAATAATTCAATTTTCCATAGGATTTGTTGCGAACATAAATAATATAATAACAAAGAAAGGTGAATTTGGGTCAGGGATGAAAACAATATAATATAATTATTCTAGTATATTATATACACTTGTATAATGCATGTACTTTTCAGTGTATTGTGTTTACTACTTTAGGCAAAATAATGAAAAGATTATTTTATAATTATTACAGTACATTCTACCTCCATCTCTCCTAGACAACTTTGACAACAATGTCAAGAAATTTATATATGATCTTGGAAAATACATGAGGTAAGTAGCAATATTTGTTCAATTCATTGTATACATCTTATAATTGTCATTTTTTTATTTGTTATGTAATATACTATATATTTTTGTTAAATCTCATTAATATATTTGTGCCTTGAATCACTTGTAGATGGCTATCATCTAAATAAATCCATAAAAAAGATATAAATTATTGGAAGAGAAAAATTTCTTGTCTAATGTGTGAAATGCAAAAATGTCTATCTTCAACATTTTTCAATGCACAAGAACACTACCTCACACACCAAGTTGAGGAGATTGAATTGTGTGGACCTGTACACACAAGGTCAATGTGGATGGTTGTGAGACACTTGAAATTTTTGAAGGCTTTGGTTAGAAAAAGAGCACATCCTGAGGGTTCTATGGTGGAGGGATACATGGTATACCAGACCATAGTGTACATTAGTGAATATCTTCCTAAGTTTGTAATAAAGATCCATGTAGATTGCATTTGTGATCCCAACTCCATTAACAAATTCAAAGGGGAGTACGTGTTGGGGAAAGGTAGATTGAGGAAAGTGAGAGGTAATTATAAGATAGTCATGGAGATTAATTGGAATGAATTTTACATATGGTTTTTATGTATATTTTACTTATTTAATTTTTAATCTTCAATATACATCAATTATAAATTAAGGTCGTATATTGTGGTATTTAACTAATTTTACGTCATTTGTGATTTTTTTTTTGTAAATGCTAGTTGAGAGTGGGATGCACTACATTTGTACATCACCAACAATTTTGATTGGATGACATAATTGATTGAAAGATGTCAACAATATGGTCATGCATTAACACGAGAAGGTGTGGCTTCATTTGTTAAAGAAGCTCATTGTAATGGAGATTCCAATGTTACACAAAGAGAAATTTATTTAGCATATGGTTTAAGAGATAAACACGTATGTA
Source organism: Sequoia sempervirens (assembly GCA_007258455.2). NCBI lineage: Eukaryota > Viridiplantae > Streptophyta > Pinopsida > Cupressales > Cupressaceae > Sequoia > Sequoia sempervirens. The sequence continues at coordinate 338,524,755 of VDFB02353493.1, forward strand.
TAAATATATTAATCACCCATATTTTAATTATTTTCAAGTATATTAATGTACATATATCTTGAGATTGTTTTCTTTGCATACATTTGGCCAAGAATAAATATGTTTATCAACTGATGATATTGCAATAATTTTTACATGTTTGACATATTGCAGGTGAAACACCACAAGGCTATGTGGTGCAATGGTTGTAAACTTCAATCAAAATGTTGGATGACATGAAGAAAACTTGTGATTATAGTATAACTGTAGTCTTTCAGGTGACTAATGTTTCAGCTAGAAGTGAAATACATCCAAAAGTCTCAAAAAATCGATACTATGGGATTTTGGATGATATACTTCAGTGTGACTTTAAGTCCTTCAGATTAATTTTGTTCGTCATCCTATGGTACAGGCTACGATTGAATGAAAATTATCTTGAGAGAACTGTTATTGAACATGATAATGGATTTACCATGGTTAATACAAGGTTGATCGAGCGAGCTGGAAATGAGCCCTATGTTCTTCCAAGCCAATGTGAGTAGGTATTTTATTTAGAGGTTCTAGGTAAATTGGGTTGGTCATTTTTTTTAGACATGATCTAAGAGGAAGGCCGATAAAGTATAATGTGGTGGAAGAAGAAGATACCGAAGCACTTGAAGATGATGTAGATGATGATCAGAATCAATGGTTAGTTGATGATGTCCCTGACGAAGATGTCAAAGAGGAGGAACTAGATGATGATGATGTAGGAGTTAATGTTCATGAAGATGACATCTGTGTGGATGATAAAATTATTGAAACTGATATCGATGACAATGATGATGATATGACCAATCCTTACAATGTCAAATTTGGATTGGATGATATAGACAATGGGTTAGATGAAGAAGAAGACCAATGACATTGAAATGTATAAATTATGTGATTATATTATATATTTGATATTAATTTATTGATAGAATTATATTTGAATTATGTGGTTACATAATTAATTCATGATGTTTTTAATTTTTATGCCATTACATAATTAATTTAATGCACTTTTTAATGTTTGAAAGGTCAAAAAATTAAAATATTTCAATAGTGATGTTAACAACCTTGAAATTAGTGTGTTTTATGTTTCATGTGATCATAAAAGATGAAAAAGTCAGTTGTAGAGGTGGTTGTTCAGTGGTTGACATGTATGTTGGTTCTTTTTACAATGTAACTAGGTTTGTCTTCTAATATACCTATGCATGTCCCAATGATCATATTATTTATCATAAACAAAAAGAACTTGCAATAGAATTTCTAGAATGTTATATTAGTAGATATCAAATAGATCAACTAAAAAAAGGTGCCTTGCAAGGTTCTTCGTTATATTCCCATTTTTCCACGTATGCAACGATTATTTAGGTGTGAAAGCTTAGTGCAATTGATGGATTACCATGCACCAAATAGAAGTGGAGATGACATTCTTTGAATGCCTGTAGATGGTTCTATATTTAGGGACATGGAAGAAAAATGGCCACACTTTAAAGAAGAACCTCATAATCTTAGGCTTTCATTGGGAGCAGACGGTGTCAATCCATTTGGAGAGTTGAGATCTATTTACTCAGTGTGGCCTATTTTTGTTATCAACAATAACATTCCTCCATAGATGTCAATAAGTAGGGAGCACATAATGCTATCAATGATTGTTCCATGTATTTGCTTACATCAATTTTCTTTAACGTAGTATCATCTCATTTGTCTTATTTGTTGCATAATGATTTTTTTTTTTCATTCAATAGTCATGTACATTAATTTATATATATTGCAGTAAAATGGTTATAATAATTATGTAATGTTTATGTTCATTCAACTAGGTAAGTACCAAGTTAAAGATATGAATGTATATATCGAGCCTCTTATCGACGAGTTACTAAAGTTATGGAATGGTGTCACTATGTATGACATCTTCAGACCAATAGGACAAAGACAATTTCAATTCCATGCAATGCTTGTATGGACAATTCATGATGCCCCAGGGCTAACATATTTTTGTGGTATGTTATAATATTCGACTACACTTTAACAATATTTAATTTGATGAAGTAGATATCATGCATGCTTTTACAATAATCTATTCATTATATATAATTATAAAAATTGACATACTTAATCCAATTATATATTATCTTGTAGGTCTTCAAACAAAGAAAAAATTTGCATGTCCAATTTGTGGTCCAAAGAAGAAATCTCATCATTCAACAAGTTTAGGAAAGCAGGTGTTTGATGAGTATAGACACTTCCTCCATAGATATCGTAAGTATCGAACTACTGAGAACATCTTTTCAATGGGAAAAAGGAGACTAAATCAAAATCATGAAGAATGTCACCTCGCCTATGGAAGTTGGAATATAATAGAATTAACCATGAAGGTTATACATCGGATCAAATTGTTTATCTATCATAAATGATATTTTTTGAATTTATATTTTTATATTGTGTTGTGTTTACTCATATTGTAATTGACAATGATTGTCATTGTTAATTTGTTTAACTTATATGCTTCATGAAGGTCGTCAAGGCATTAATGGATGGCTTCTATAGGGACTGAAAAGTTATCCCAGAAAATTTAGTAGGTTGCCCTACTATGAGCAGCTACAAATTGTGCATTTGTTTGATACAATTCATATCAGAAAGAATATAATAGAAACATTATGGAAAATATTGAATGGAAGGCATGCCAAAGAAAAAATTGTCAAAATTTGTAGTGACATTCAGGAAGCCAATCATGCAATGAAAAATGTCATTCAATTAAATAGTGATGGAGACCAACTTAATATAAGTGCCCTTGGTTATTAACAAAGCAACAAAGCAATTCTATAAAAGAAGTCATACAAAAAATTTGATTTCCCACAGGATTTGCTGTGAACATAAACAATATAATAACAAAGAAAGGTGAGTTTGGGTCAGGGATGAAAATGCATGATTGGAATACCTTCATTAAGGTAATTATTCTAGTATATTATATACACTTGTATAATGCATGTAATTTTTAGTGTATCGTGTTTACTACTTTTGGAAAAATAATGAAAAGATTATTTTATAATTGTTGTAGTACACTCTACCTCTATCTCTCCTAGACAACTTTGACAACATTCTCAAGCAAGTTATATATGATCTTGGAAAATACATGAGGTAAGTAGCGAGATTTGTTCAATTTGTTGTATACATCTTATAATTTCCATTTGTTTTACTTGTTATGTAATATACAGTATATTTTTTTAAATCCCGTTAATATATTTGCACCTTGAATCACTTGTAGATGGCTATCATCTAAAGAAATCCATAAAGAAGATATAAATTATTGGAAGAGAAAAATTTCTTGTATAATGTGTGAAATGCAAAAGTGTATACCTTCAACATTTTTCAATGCACAAGAACACTACCTCATACACCAAGTTGAGGAGATTGAATTGTGTGGACCTATACACACAAGGTCAATGTGGATGGTTGAGAGGAACTTAAAATTTTTGAAGGCTTTGGTTGGACAAATAGCACATCCTGAGGGTTCAATGGTGGAGGGATATATGGTATACCAGGCCATGGTGTACATTAGTGAATATATTCCTAAGTTTACAACAAATATCCATGTAGATTACATATGGGATCACAACTCCATTAACAAATTCGAAGGGGAGTACTTGTTGGAAAAAGGTAGATTGAGGAAAGTGAGAGGTAATTATAAGATGGTCATGGAGATTAATTGGAATGCATTTTATATATGGTTTTTATGTATATTGTACTTATTTAATTTTTTATCTTCAATATACATCAATTATAAATTAAGATTGTATATTGTGGTATTTAACTAATTATATGTCATTTGTGAATTTCAATTTTTTTGGTACAGTTGGTCAAGAGTGGGATGCACTACATTTGTATGTCACCAAAAATCTTGATTGGATGATGGTATGGATTGAAAGATATCAACAATATAGTCACACATTAACATGGGAAGGTGTGGCTTCATTAGTTAAAGAAGTTCATCGTTATGTAGATTCTAATGTTACACAAAGAGAAATTGATTTAGCATATGGTTTAAGAGATATATAGGTACGTATAAATATATTAATCAACCATATCATTTAATGATTTTCAATTATATTGATGTATATATATCTTGAGATTGTTTTCTTTGCATACATTTAGCCAATAATAAATATGTTTATCAACTGACAATATTGCAATAATTTTTACATGTTTGACATATTGCAGGTGAAACACCACAAGGCTATGTGGTGCAATGGTTGTAAATTTCAAATCAAAATGTTGGATGACATGAAGAAAAATTGTTATTCTAGTATAATTGTAGTCTTTCAGGTGACTAATGTTTCATCTAGAAGCGACATACATCTAGAAGTCTCAGAAAATTGATACTATGGGATTTTGGATGATATACTTGAGTATGACTTTAAGTCCTTCAAATTAATTTTATTCATCGTCCTATGGTATTGTCTACGATTGAATGAAAATTATCTTAAGAGAACTGTTATTGAGCATGATAATGGATTTACCATGGTTAATACAAGGTTGATCAAGCAAGTTAGAAATGAGCCCTATGTTCTTCCAAGCCAATGTGAGTAGGTATTTTACTCAGAGGTTTCAGGTAAACTGGGTTGGTCATTTTTTTTAGACATGATCCAAGAGGAAGGCCGGTAAAGTATAATGTGGTGGAAGAAGATACCAAAGAACTTGAAGATGATGTAGATGATGATCAAGATCAATGGTTATTTGATGATTTCCTTGATGAAGATGTCGAAGAGGAGGAACTAGATGATGATGATTTAGGAGTTAATGTTCATGAAGATGACATCCATGTGGATGATGACATTATCAAAACTAATATCGATGATGATGATGATGATATGACCAATCCTTACAATGTCGAATCTGGATTGGATGATACAAACAAAGAGTTGGATGAAGAAGAAGATCAATGACATTGAAATGTATAAGTTATGCGATTATATTATCTATTTGATATTAATTTCTTGATAGATTTATATTTGAATTATGTGGTTACATAATTAATTCATGATGTTTTTAATTTTTATGCCATTACATAATTAATTTAATGATGTAATTTTTAATGTTTGAAAGGTCAAAAAATTAAAACATTTCAATAGTGATGTTAACAACCATGAAATTAGTGTTTTTTATGTTTCATGTGATCATAAAAGATTAAAAAGTTAGTTGTAGAGGTGGTTGTTTAGTGGTTGACGTGTATGTTGGTTCTTTTTACAATGTAACTAGGTTTGTTTTGTAATATACCTATGGAATTGCCAATTCCAATCAAAGGTAGCTCGAAGGACCTAGACCAACTGATGAGGACTTTAAAAGCCTCCTACACTTTAGGCTTTGTAAGACCCAGGAGGGTGATCCCTTAATGTGTTTACAACCTCTACACCATTATTATAAACAACATTAACAATAGTAGATGATCTCACTTAATAGCTTAGCACGATAAGATAATATCAACTAGAATTTGTTGTTCATAGACAATATCAACTATTTGGAGCGTGAGATAACTAAACAAAATCCATTGTGTAAGATAGTCAATGATTTGCAATTTGTAGCAAGCTATAGGCAAAGACAACCAAATACTGAACTACACTAATAATTACAACTTAGATCAGTGCCATATATCCATTGCAGGAGTCAAATTCATAAGCATCTAGAGGTTTATAATAGATTTAATACATCACATATAAGATCCCTGACAATATTTCATTACAATTTCATTAGTATGAATTCTAACCCATGACTACTTATCAAATCCTTATACAACACATATCCTCCTATAGTCCCATTCAAGTATTTTGATTAGTTCCTTGAATTAAAGCTAAAATAGAATCATACACACTACAACAGTGAGATGGATAAAACAACCCTTAGTTATTTCATTCAAATTTTAGATATGCATGTACAATGGAGAGACATGAGCTCGAATTTTCATTTCGACTCAAATGCTAGTATTGTTATACAACATTAAATCTCTATGAACTCAAAACCTATTACATAATGACTCAAAACCTAAATTGCATTTCTCTAAAACCATCAGATATGCAGAACATATCTACTTATAATCCCATTCAAGCATTTTAATTAATTCCTTGAATTAAAGCTAAATAGAATCACACACACTACAACAGTGAGCTGGATAAAAAACCCTTAGTTATTTTATTCAAAGTTCAGATATGCACATATAATGGAGAGAGATGAGCTTGAAATTATGATTTTGATTCAAATGCTAATACTGTTATGCAACGTTAAATCGTCATGAGCTTGAAACCTATCATAGAGTGACTCAGAACCTAAACTGCATTTCTCTCTAAAACCATTGATCTTTATAATCAGCTTTGCAACTTCGCCTAGATTCAATCAAAATTATCTAACTTGCTAACTTGTACTTCTAGCCTTGAAATCCTTCTTATAGAAAAATGAAGGAACAAACAAGCTTCAGACCATAAAGTACACATGTCACCAGCCTATTAGAGCACCTGATGATATTCCAAAAATTGTTACAACTGGAATCATCCTGGAGCATATTCTTGTTCATCATGTCGGCGGAGGAAGGTTGATGCAATAACAAAAAACCATACAAAACCCATGCCAAGAAATCCATCGACACAAAACTAAAATTGTTGTAATTGTAGCATCTAATTTTCCACCTATCAGTAACCCACTCTTTTTACTCATCATAATTCAAATACTTAGCCACCCACTGCTGGTATTCTTCATCAGTTGGCTAGTCAAAATTAATCAACTCACTTACCTTTGTACTATAAGGCATATACTTTACCACTACCTAATTAGCATCTCTTTCAAAAGATTCCAAAAATGAGCTAGTACCAATAATCTTGTCCATACAATTCACCAAAAAATCATAATCCGAGTCATCAAAAATTACTTTAAATTGATTATTTATGACCTTACTCGCTTGTTCCTGCCATTGTTGGAGTGTTTTGATTTCCCCCTTCTCATCAATTATATTAGGTAATAGTGTGTTACCCCAATCTTTGAAATTCTTTACCAACTCCCTAATCTTCCTACTTAAATCATCTAGTAAGGTCTGAAAATCTTGCAATGATTTCACTAATATATAAGTAGGCTTAAATGATTGTGGCCTATTATTTACATCAAACCTTGAGGATTTATTCATAATATCTAGATCATTTTTCCTAGGGATCCAATTTTCAATTATTGGAATCACTATCCCTTGATCCCTATCAATATTCTTGATTGCTTCAAATATCAAAGAATACAAAGAATGTATAGAGGGAAATTTATTATCTACCCTTTAATTTAAATGCTCCAAAATAGTAGTAACAATTTCTTTTTCTTTTGAAAGAAAACCCTCCTCTTTTACCCTTAATGATTTTTGTAATTCATCAATTTTCTATATGAGTTGCCTCTTTTTTGGATCAACAAATCACTTTGTTTCTTCATCAATTTGTTCTAGAGGAGGGGTGAGAGCAGAATTTTGAATAGGAGACCCTGGTGTAGAAACATTTGGAGAAGCAGGAGGCATTGACCCTACCGTGTGAGGTAATGTGTTGGTTCTTGGAGCACTAGATGTTTCCCCAATATGTCTATACTTGAACCTTTCCACTTTAGTTTGTAGCTCAACATTCCTCTATTGCATTTTACTATATTCTTCAATTACAATGTTATATTTCTCCATTAGGCTCTTCCTTTCAGCCTCCTCCCTTTCAATAGTTTTTTTGGGCCGACTTGGCCACATTCACAGTTAAATTAGTGGCTACGGTGGTTGAAGTCTCTGAAGCCCTCTTTATTATTAATCCTGCTTTGAAATTTGGATTAATATCGGCAATGTTTGGCTTTGTTCCCTGTGGAGCCAATGCCCAAATTGCTAAGGTTTTATATTCTTCACTGAAGGTGAAGTTTTGCAATGTTGCCTTAAATTCTTCTTCAAAATCCTGAAAATGATTCTTGGACTTCATAATGGCATTGAAAGCCATTGCATCTATGATGTGCCATTCAGGAAAAATCAAAACACCAACCTAACTCACAAGTTGTCTCCCTTCTTTAGGAGTGATGTTTTTGAACTCTTCCATTAGTTCAGCTTTTACTTCTTCATCATTCTCCTGATCTGACTTGTCAGGCCTTAATTCTCTTCTCTCCTTGCATTTATTTTGATATTCCTCAAATTTCATCCTCCATGCCAATTGCAAGAATACACAAGTCTTTACAAATGCATTGTTATCTAAGAACTCCTTGCAAGCCTTCATTCTTGCATCCTACACACTCTTACCCTTCATATCCAAATTAGATAGAACCAATTTAGCTGAACTAGGAGGGGAAGGAATACCAACCTACATGTCCTGATCAGCAACAATAATTTCATCTATCAGATCCTCAAGTGGGTGATCATTTCTTTGCCTCTTAGGACGTGGCTCAGATGGTGTTGATGGGGGACTGCGCTCTGGTGAAGATTGTAATTAGATGATTTTGATGACCCCGAGTACTTTTAATTTTGGACATGATTGTGGAGGTGCCTTCATTATTTGCTTCCCCTTTCTGTCTACTTCTTCCTCATCATTGCTAGTATCCATTTTCCTCCTATAGATGGACTACCTTTCTGTAGGATGATATACTGACCTTGTTTCAATTGGCCTATCACTTTGTCCTTGCATATCCAGACTTAGCCTTAAATTTATCCTTTTGGTTGTCAAGGTGTCCATAATCTCCTTGAAGTTTTTCATCAGAAAATCAATTTTCTTATGGTATGAATTCAATTCTATTAGTGGATCATAATTCGGATCCATTTCATGCACAATATCTAGTAGCTTACTATAAGCTATCCATTTCTCCTTGTTCAATTCCTACTTATTTAAATCAAATTCATTTCTAATTAGGTCCTCAGGGAAATTGAACTCATGTGCAAACTTGCCACCTTTTATTCTTTGTCTAAAAAGAGCAAAAAAACCTTTAGGATCATGTTGTCACCTTGGACCAAATCTCAAATGGTAATCAACAAAGAATTTATCAAAATGTGTCCAACCTCCCATTGAAAATTTAAAGTCAGACACTACTATATAATCAGGGAATAATGTTCCCTTCCCCTTTCCAGTATGGTTGTCTTCATGAATACAACACATCTGCCACATAACTTCTACAAACCCTAGTCTTCATGGCACATTGTATGGCAGTATGTTAGGGGTTCCTTGAAATCCATATATTCTCAGGACAATACTGACTAGGTATGGGATAATGTTACCCTAGTTATGTAAAACCCTCAATTTTGGTTTCCTCTCCTTTGGCCTAAGGAAATCATGCACTTCCTTAGGGATCCTAGGTACATTTACCATCAATCTAGCCCTTAATCTTGAAGCAAAACAATTATAAAATTGCACATAACTGGTGTTTTCCTTATTATAAGACAGATCTGTAGCCCATATCTATACTAGCAATCTTTCTCCATCAACTGATTGCCTTAAGCTCATCTTCTTAGCAAAGAAATTAACATTCCTAAATAAGAACATATGCATCAACATGGAATACCAAAAGAATTGAGTACCAGTATCACTTTTCTGCAGCTTCGACAACCCTTCATCTATTCTCTTCGCCAAAAAAGAAGCAAATTCATATGTTACAAAGAAGTTAGGGTGTTGTATTTTCACCCCCATGAACATGTATGCAATTGGCATTACTGCATCAGGAATAAACCCAAAATCTAACATAGTGAATAGAAAGCAGCTAGGAAAGGCTTTGCAAAATAATTCAATCTAAAGGGTTCTTGGTCACTAGGGCTGATGTGAAATTGTGAACCTCCTGCCTTAACCAGATGAGGTGGAAGTAGCTTAATCCTGAAAAGAGATTTTAGTTTTGTATACTCCTGCTTCATTTCCTCAAAATTAATAGGAACCAAGTCATCACTTGACTCACTCAAATCAAAAATCTGTTGGATAACATCTATGTTAATTTCTAATAGAACCCCTCCATCATTATCTCTAATTACTCATGTGATGGGGTCATATCTCATCGCCACTGCCCTAAGTAAGTCCACATCAGGGAACACATTTGGTACAACCAGCTTCCCCATGTCATACATCCATCCATTTGAGAAGGGGTGAGGAAAATCTCTCTATCCATACCATAATCTGAACATCTCTAAGCCAGTGAGTGGAACCCTAGCATCAACAATGTTGGAACTATTATACACCAATCCCCCCCTAGCATTTTCCCTTGCAATAACAAAACACCCTTCCTTCTATCATTTGTTGACAACATAAATTGATCTAGGAAATCATCGTACAAGTTTCTTTCAAATACTCAATGTGGCCAGAGTGCTGCTTGGGTGGTGCCATTTTAGACAAACTAGGGCTTCACTACAATGTTGCACTTCAAGTGGCTATGACTAAGCAGAGATAGGAAATTACAAAGTAAAAATACTACAATTCCTCACAATTTATGATTAAAATATAGCCCCAAAAAAATATTTTAATGGGCTCAGTGACACACATAGTAGACCCCCCTTCCCAAATTTAGGTGTAGAATGACTGGGAAATAGAGAAAATAAACTTATGAATTTTTTCGCACAAACTCCAATTTCTGGCTCCAACTGCTCGCAATTTCACCTTTGGCTCTGAAACTTTTTTTTATGAAATACTTGGATGCCTTACGATACAAATGAAGTAAGTAAATTGATTTTATGTCAATCAAATCTTTCCAGTGATGTCTCATCCACCATTAAAGCTCACTCGCGGGCTGCACAAACAACTCTAACCACATTTTATACAAATTTAAATTTGAACCATTGATCCTCTAGTTTGATCAAATCATCAACGACCACCTTGAAAATAAGTTGACATAATCACTACATGACAATAAAGGGCCCACCATGCCATAAGCTGCAAATGAAGACCATGTGGCAGTTGTCCGTGGTACAAACATCCCTTGATTTACCATCACGGGATGGCAGGCAACTGTTGATCCTTCTCATCAGAGATCTTGCTCCTTCAAAAATGGTCATCGTCCTTTCTATTAACTATCAAGTAGCTTTTCCCTCAAAATTATAACATCCACGTTGAAATAAAGCATGTGCATCTCACAAGCACTTTAGTAATCCACCCCTTAACACATTTAGAACCAGCTAATGCTTCCTTCACTCTTTAGACTTCATCGGATGAGACACGTGGAAAGCACCCGTGATATCATGATCCTATAATTCCTGATTGTGGGATGGTAGGTACCGTTGATCTCCAGGAAATAGATCAACGACAATGCTAATTTAACCCTCTACAAAATAAAATAATCGACGACCACCTTCAAAACAAGCTGACATAATTGCCAACATGGCAATAAGGGGCCCACCTTTCCATACACTACCAAGGAAGTCCACGTGGCGGTTTCCCATGATATCACAATCCTGAAACTTCTGATCGCATGATGGTGGACAACCATTGATCTTGAGCATCAATGATCTCGTTCCTTTAACACAATCACCAACCATGTCATTAACCTTCGAGCAACTTTTCTAGTGAGATTATAACATATCCATCAATTTAGAACATGTGCATCTCGAGAACACTTTAGTAATCTGTCCCTTAATACATTTAAAGCCGGCTAGTGTTTCCTTTACTCTTTAGGCTTCATCAGATGAGACACGTGGCGCCCGCCTGTGATTTTGTAATCAACCCAAGCACCATTGCAGGATGGCGGGGAATGACTTAGATCAGATGGTAGTTGGTCAGTGATAGCACAAATTTGATCCCCTGGATAGGACATGTGGTGCCTACCTATGATTTCATGATCCTTCAATTCCCGATCACAAGATGGCAGGCACCATTGATATCTACAAGAAATAGATCAATGGCAGCACTAAATCTACCCTTGCAAAATAAAACATTCATTAAAAGGAGAAGTGGGCATTACTAGGCAGACGATAAATAAAAAAATTATATTTATAGAAGAAAAATAAAATAAATTTACAATTTGTTTTATAATTTCACTTTTAACTTTAATGTATGTTCACTCATTAAGTTGTATTTTTTTTACAATCACATTTTTATTTTAGATGTTTGTTTATAAAATATAAAGATGCATTTCTAAAAAATTTATTTGTGAAATGATTTTTCTTTATATTATATAGCATTCATACCATTAAAATTAACATAGAATAATTTCACAATATCACTGAACCAATCAAGAAAAATTTAATCATTACTTTTTACAACATTATTCTCACATCAAAACTAACAAAATTAACATTGAAACAAATTTTATTATTTTATATTATAACATCTATAACTTAAAACCCTTATACAATATCAATACATATCTCTTTAAAACCGCATTAAATAAACACATCATTACTTATTTCTTTAAGTATTATAAATATCTCTCATAAAATTAAACCTTTTATAATAATAATGTCAAGTTAACTATAAATTGTATAGAGTTTAGATTTGCTATATCTCTCATATATCAACATAGGTAAATTTGAAAATATTTTAAATTATATAATTTCAAAAAAAAATTGAATGAATTTATAGAAGATTACTTTTATTAAAGTGATAGAATCTAATCCCAATACTAATATTAATTATAAGTCTAACCATAACCCCAACCCTAAAACTAACACTAATTAACTTCAAACCTAACTCTAATTTTATATCCAACCCTAAACATAACTATGATTCTAAAACTAACATTAATGAAACCTTAATTGAACCATAACCCTAACCCTAATACTAACCCTTGCCCCAATTGAACCCTAACACTAACTCCAAGCTCTATCATAGAACCTTAATCTTTTACTCCCCCAACCCCAACCCTAATCCTAATTCTGAATCCCTATCTAATTTTATCTAAAGCCCAACTTATTTGAATCCAAATTTAATTTGAACTATTGTTTAGGTTAGGGTTCAATCTCTCATGTTTTGGTAGTGGGGCTGGAATTATGGTTAAGGATTAGGTCAAAATTCAAATAGGACCATGGCTTGGAGTTTAATTAAGGTTGCCATTCAATTTAGGGTTAAGGTTCAATTTAGTATTCAATTTTAAGTTAGGGGAATCAATTAGGTTTTATAGAATCAAATGTATAGCCTAATTAAAGTCAGTTAAGGTTAGTCCTTTAAAATTAGGAAATAGACGGAGTTAGGCCCAACTCATAGTAGTTACATCTATTTTAGGGTTAGTGTTCAATTAGAGCCCCTCTAGGGTTTTGATACAAATTACGGTTAGGCCTCTCAACAATACCTAGGGTTAGCATTATAGTTCAATTAGGCGTTAGAGTTAGGGTTATAACACCAGTTCAATTAGGGTTAAAGTCAAGATTTAATTATTAGAGTTAGGCTGCAATAATGGGCACTCTACAATGATGTCATGTAAGGAATCTTGGAATTTGGATCTTCATATAAAATGCAATAAATAGAATTGGGTAACAAATCCTCAAACCAAAGTTTATAAACAAACGCCAACCTTAGCCCAATCATTTTTCCTTTGTTAGGGTTGGGATAAGACCTTCCAACAAGGCTAACCGAGATCAGGGAAATAAAACCCTGAGGAAATAAAAAATTAAAATCAAAGTTGGGTTTTAATTTTATTCTAATGACGTATGCCTAAGCCATTAACTCTAGTGGTCATGTCACCAATGACTTAGCCAAATCCTTTCATTAAATACTAACTATGCAATGTGTAGGTTTTCCAGATTCAAAGATATGGGAGAAGATCTCGATCGTACCCCGCCAACTCGCAGACCTAAGGTGTCACCCTATTATTTTGCATGAGGTCAACAAAAGGTAGATGTGTGTCCTATATGGAATGTGGGGCCCAATCTCCACTATTGAGCTCATAACCCATGGTTTTAGATCGACAACCAAGATCAAAATCTAAAGTAAATCTCTATTGTTCCCTACTAGCTCGCAGGAGGAAGATGAAGGTTGGTTAAAAGCCACGAGGTCAATGAGATTGCAATGCATAGCTCTATCCATTCAGTTTGCAAAGTGCATAGGACCTGCCGACATGGTAGTTGGTTTCCGAGAAGGATTAATGTTATTGGTCATGAGGAAGGTGAATGCTACTTCATTGGATGTCAAACTGAGTTAGCCCTTGATAAACCATTTGATTTGCCAACTCTTCAGGAGATCAGCTGGCAGTATTCAAAGTTGTAAAATGGCACATGGTGGTCATTTTATCATACAACTGGTGAAGCATTAATGAATTATTCCTTGCTTGTGTAGTCACATCGATCTCAATTTGTGTGAAGATGTTATTATTGGCAATCATGAAGGGTGATCTTTGGATTCTCATGCAACTCTAGTTAAATGGTGACAGTACATACACCACAAAACTGCCATGTTTGCACATGCATTTTTACTAAGCATTGATGAAGGTTGCCATTAACTCACACAATAAACACGAAAGGAATTAACTGCTAATAGTGTCATTCTTGTAGCAGTTAGAGCACTTTGTGGGCTGAGTCTAATCAAGTTTGAGTGCTTTTCTGAGAAGAGAGAATGAGTATTTCAGTAAGGAGGTCTATTTGTTTGAGCTCACAAAAGCTCGGTCCTACTATTCAGAAAGGTGCTTTGGTTGACAAGCCCAGGCTTGTGCCCACTAGATGCAGTAGAAGGTTGCAATTCTAGGATGTTGCTTCTCAACTAGTAGATGACAAAGGCAGGTAGTCAGCATGCTCTATTACTAGTGTCGGTAGGAAAATAAGGTATGGGAATGGCTCTCTGGATGCCAACACTCGCCCATTGACCTTACAAGCAACACTTCTAATGATGTAACTGAGACCGACTCCGACTACTGTCAGTATTTACATCGCTTCAATCACGGTCTACCCTTTGATGAGGAAGTGATATCTATGGTACCATTGGCTATTAAAACCCCAAGCGGATGGACTAGAACTATATTGGGCAAGGACAAGAAAGAAGAGGAGGATGAGGGTCTACTATATTAGGAAACAACCAGAAGTGGGTGTGTGTACCGGGGTCTGAGTGTTGGTAAGGGCAGGGTGGCGAGTAAATAAGAAGTTGATGTGGTGCCTTTGTGGCAATTTGGTTGCTTGGTTTTTTTGTGTGGATAGCGACAAGGGGATTTTGATGACAACTTGTGTTCCCTTTTCTTTTAGATTTCTGCAGTTCATGCACCACTATGTTTTGCAGATTCAACGTGTGGGAAGTTTTGAAATGAAAGTCAAATGCAATGGAGATTTTTTTCAAATGAAAATTTGTGATGAAATTACATTTGAGCCTGAAGCTGGCTGCTCCCTTGTCATATAAAAGGGAATTCAAGGCTCATTTGTAGGGAGAGAACTGATGAAAGCTCTAGCTAGGTTTTGAGTTGAATATATGGGTAGAAATATATATGTCCCCTGATGAGGAAGTGATATCTATGGTGCCATTGGTTGTTAAAACCCCAAGAAAATAGACTAGAACCATATTGGGCAAGGACAAGAAAGAATAGGAGGCTGACAGTCTACCATATTGGGCAACAACTAGAATCAGGCATGTATACCGAGGTCTGAGTGCTAGTAAGGGCAGGCTGGCAGGTAAATAAGAAGTTGTTGTGGTGCCTTAGTGGCAATTTGGTTGCCTAGTTTTTTGCGTGGATACAAATTAAGAGGAATTTTGATGACAATTTGTGTTCCCTTTTCTTTAAGCTTTCCCCAGTTCATGCACTATATATGTTTTGCAGATTCAACATGTGTGAAGTTTTGTAATAAAATTAAAATGCAATGGAGATTTTGTTCAAATGAAAATTTATGGTGAAATTACATTTGAGCCCGAAGCTTGTTGCTCCCTTGTCATATAAAAGGGAATTTAAGGCTCATTTGTAGGGAGAGAACTGATGAAAGCTCTAGCTAGGTTTTGAGTTGAATATATGGGTAGAACGATATCTATCCTCTGATGAGGAAGTGATATCTTGGCTATTAAAACCCCAAGCGAATAGAATAGAATAGATAGCCTATTTTGAGTTTTGGATGAATATATGCAAATTATCTTAAATTGTATGCAAATATGACTTATAAGCATGAATAAATGTATAATTCTAATATATTTTCTCTCCTTATGTGGATTTGAGTGAATTTTGAATGAAATGTTAATTACATTGTCATTCTTCTTTTGAGAATTTGTTCAATTGTGTGTCTATGTTTTGGGCAGAATTCAATTTTAAAATTTTGAGGTTTCATATTTATGTGTGAGAATGATCTAATATTCCAAAAAATGAATGTTAAAATATCATTAAAAAATGGGCATAGAATGAATCTAGAAGTAAAATTATATTTGCATATATTCATAAAATAAGAACTAATAAACAAAAAATATATGCAATTAAAAGTAAAGGAAAAATAATTCAACCCAAATTTAGATAAGAGAGATAATTAGATTATATGATAACTTTAAGGCTAGGGTTAGGGTTTGATTAGGATTAATGTTTTCTTAGGGTTATTATTAGAGTTATGAATCTACAGTTAGGGCTCAATTAATGTTCACTTAGGGTTTCTTTCTTGGGAGAAGTTTATTGAATGGTAAGTGTATTTTATAAAATTAATATGTCAAGAATTAATTTTAGATAATACTACATGTGGTTTTTCATATGGTATTAAATTGTAGATTAAAATTGATAATAGATTTCCTTCCTTATTTTGTATTGTATGCTACCATAATATATGGCCTTAAAACCCTATTCATATTTTGAGCTTTTCTAAACTATATAACATGACATCCAACAGAAAAAATTGATATGCATTTTTTCCAAGCACAAATCCTTAGAATTCTTAATGTGTTACTTAGGTTAATTCTTTATTGCAATAAATAAATACACAACAATATATATATTATGGATTTGGGGTAAAATATTAAAATATTTATATATATAGAAAAATTTAAATGCAAGGGATTAAAGTACATACCTTTGCTTTTGTTAATGTTGATGAAGAAATAAATCTTGATGAAGTGCCACATTTGATGGCATGATATAAAAAACTAGAATATCTTTGGTCTATGTGGCACTTGAAATTTTGTAAAAAATTATAACTAACTCTACGCAAAATTTGTGACTTTGGACCTATTTTGCATCAATAAATATGAGCTTTGACACATGCCTCCTAATATAGCATACAATATGTACTTAAATGCTCAAAATAGTTGGGAGTAGTGCTAAGATTGGTGGATCTTTGGGAAGGTCCAATGCTTCACCTTTGTATCTCTCCCTATAGATAGAGGTAGAGATGAATATAGAATGAGAGAGGAAAAGGGATAAAAATAGATAGAGATATAGAGAGAGATAGAGGGAGAAATAAATATAGAGAGATAAATAAATTTAAAACAATAACAATAAATATAAAAGCAGAAATGCTCATCAATCATTAGATTTAGTATTGACAACATCAAAGAAGTATATCATGACAAAATGGCATTAACTTAGATATATCCACTATTTTTTTTTCAAATGTTTGAATACATTGTTAACATTATATACATTCAAGCATTTGAATGTTATGAAACCTATAGCTTTTCAATTGGGTCTAATAAAGCTTTGCTCTCAGATGAATAATCAAATTTTGTTATTTTTATGACTATGCATTTAATCCTTTGTTCAAGTATATAAGTCTC
>VDFB02353493.1:338542454-338574755 GCA_007258455.2 Sequoia sempervirens
AATGCCTAAGAGTCTTGACTGGGTAAATACAATCTTCCATTGCATCTAACACGCAGGTAAATAAACTCAATAAAGTTTATTTAAAATTGAATACTTGTGCAATCGATTCAATATTAATTTCCACCATAAAGTAATTACATGCCTATTTGTTTTAAACATTCAAGCAATGATAATACTACACATAACATTGGAATGCAGCCTGGTGAGGGTGGAGCACAACCTATAGATGAAGGTTATGGTGTGCATCCCAGTACTTTTAGATCATGTAGAGCGCGATCAACATGTTGAGCATGATTAGGCTAGAGAAGATCAGGAATATGATGTGGCCCCATCAGGTAAAGAGGACCACTCCAAAGTTCTTTTAAACATATTTAATTGCAATTGGTATATTAATTAATGTAACCTTTCATGTTTCCAAATTTAGAGCATGTAGAGCATGATCAATGTGTTGAGCATGATCAGGCTATAGAAGATCAGGAACATGATGTGGCCCCATAAGGTAAAGAGGACCACTCTCATGTTCTCTTAAACATATTTAATTTCAATTGGTGTATTAATTAATGTAACCTTTCATGTTTCAACTATAGATTAGGATTTAGAGGGTGTTCAACATGTTGAGCATGAGTCTATAACAAAAGTTTAGGAACATGATGTGGACCCATCAGGTAAAGAGAACCACTCTAATATTCTTTTAATTAATGAAATACTTGTAACAATAATAATAAAACATATCAGTTTAACATTTCTTTCTTATTGTAGTAGATCCCCCTTGCAGCAGCATCCACGCCATGAGCAAACGACTAGGCATACATTAAGATCACGAGCATAGGGTAGAACAACTAAAGGAGGGACAAATATTGATTTAGAAAATGATACTCCACTTTAGCTTTATGTAGCTTTCAAAAAGAAACAAAAAAAAAAGTGATTGTAATCATATCATGACAACCATATTTTTGATAATATGTAAAAACTAAAAGAATGAATATTATATGTTCATGAATGAATGTGAATATGTTAATTAATGAAGGTTATATGTTAATGAATGAATGTTATATGTTATTAATGGATGAATGAATGTTATATGTTACTAATGGATGAATGAATGTTGTATGTTATTAATGGATGAATGAATGATTAATGTTATATGAATGGGTATGGGGAATTGAGAGTGATGTGAGGGGGGGAGGAGGGGCCAAATGAACTTCCACCGTCACATGGTTGGCCCTGTTAAGTAGAGAATATTAAACTATTCTCGAAACAAAGAGATGCTCAATAAGGTAATGCACTTTTCAATATAAGAAATGCATCATTTGAAGCATCAAACCAATATGCAGTCTATATGTATGATCAGTCGTTAGTCTCTGCAATGGTACATTTCCATGAATATTATTTTTAAAAAAGTTTGATGCTTGGTCGCTATTTCAACAAAAACCACTGACGAATCAACAGAATGGTTCGATGAGTTGCTATAGCTATGACGAAGGTTTCATCGTAACTCCTTTCCCATTTTGTCGCAATTTCGACAAACTTTTGGCATTGTTTCCATGCTACTTCTTGTCCATTTCGTCGCACTTTCGATGAAATTTTGATGTTCTTCTAATGCTACTCCTTGCTATTTTTGTCGCAAAGTCGATGAACTCTTGGTGTTGTTTCGACGCTACTACTTGCCTATTTTGACGTACGATTGACAAACTTTTGGTGTTGTTTCGACGCTACTCCTTGCCCATTTCGTCAAAATGGCAACAAATGTTTGGTGTTGTTTCGTCACTACTCCTTGCCCATTTCATCGAACTGGCGATGAACTTTTGGTGTCATTCATCGGTGGATACATGAAGTGTTCGTCGATATTCCGATGAAAGTATGAGCCATTTCATGATGCCAACAACCGATGATTCTTCGCTGTTATTTTGACATTTAATTTGTCATCGGCCTTTCAATGAAAAAATGACACAAATATTTTTGCCATTTTGTCACTTTTCTGACAAAGATTTGTCAAATGACTGACAAACGGCCATCGGAAAATGGTGTCAAATTCAGTAGTTCCTATTGACCACATTTGACCACCCTTTTGACTGCTCTGAACATGTCAAAATCTGAAACCATCTGCACCATTGTCTTTCTGGCCATTAAACTGACTTATCGAGACACTTTCCAAATTTTTCTATCAGTTGGCCAAAATTTGAAAATTTTCCTAAGGGGGCATCCATACTCCATACCTTCGCTAGGGCATGACTTTAAATTAATTTTCTTTGTCACAATGCGACATTTTACATTATGACAAAGAGGGGCAAAATGTAGACACTTAAAAATGATCTAGGCCCACAAGCTTTGTTTTACCACATTTGGCCTAGCATAATTATGGCATTTTAATTGTCCTTGGTCCACTTTCCACCATTATTTACATAATTTATTATTATTTAATTAATTCATGTCTTTTTATTCTTCATGATTATTAAATAAATAAATTTTATTTATATATTAAATACATCTTTAATTGTCTAAATCTTTCCATAATTAAATAAATGTCTTAATTTATTTAATTACCTTTACTCATTTATGTCTTCTTGATTATTAAATAAATGAATTTTATTTATTTATTTTATATGTCACCAATTTTTAAATCTTGTTATAAATTAAATAGATTTATAAATTTATTTAATTAATCACATTCCCTAAATTAAATAATTATCTTTAATTATTTAATTGGCTTGTTTAACATGTCTCTCATTTTAAATAAAAATAATTATTTAAAATGGCCTCACATTATTAACTATCACTTCTTTTATTAAATAATCTGAAAATAGATTATTTATTGTCACACAAAATCCACATTTTTGAATTAATTTAATTCAAAAATAGTAATATTCTTCCATAAATCAAGTAATTGAGCAAATTCTTAAATTTTCAAATCTATTTTTTCAGTTCAACCATTATCCTCTTCATTTTTTGAATCTTATGAATCAGGTAATCTTTATCTTCTTGATTTTTGAAATCTTTATCTTTTTGGCTAATTGTCACATTTATTCTCCACCATCGATGCAATTTTCTAAAATTGCTTCTTGGCCACTCACTTCAAGTTTTTTCCCTAAACCTAATTAGGGATTGTCACATGAAATCTCAACCGCTGATTTTAGGTTTCCATTGGGTCGTCCATCCAAAATTGCATTTTTCTATAAAATGTCGGTTGCCCTCAGATTTTGGAATTACACACTCACATGCTTCATTGATGCAGGCATACTTTTCATATTTGATTATTCATTAAGTCTTCAAAATTTTCTTGGCATAGGCATAGTCAATATTAGCATAGTTTAAATGTTATCATTTGCATGATAGCATTTTTCTTTCAAATCCTTCAAAACTTGCATAGGACATTGTCATAGTCATTTGCTCACACACATGAATTTGAGGGAAACAATCATACAACTGCCACAAGCTAAAAGGTGCTATGAAGATGAATCATGAAAGCTTCGAGGAATCAGGTATAATCCTTCTTGTTATTTGCTTTCATTGTACTTCATAGTATCTTTGGGTTTAGTTTTATTGGTTTAATCTAATCATCTAATCTAAAAATTCCCATTGATACACCTATATCATCATAGTCTAGATAGTATGCTAATTTTATGTATTAACATAGAAGAAGTAAAAATGGACTTATAAGAGGTACACAAAGGTGTTTGTGAGTCCCACTCTAGAAAACCTAACCTAATCCAAAAACTGCTTAGAACAAGGTACTATTGACCCTCCATGGAACAGGAATGCATTCAATATTCTAGAAAGTGTCATCAATGCCAACAACATAGTGACCTTGTTCATGAACTAGCATAAGAGTTGAGGCCCATTACAACACCATGGCCTTTCTCCCAATGTGGATTAGAATTGGTAGGTAAGATTTCACCCACTTCATCCAATAGGAACACATTTATTATCACAACAACAAAGTATTTCACTAAATGGATAGAGACAAGTCCATTAACCTACACTAGAAAATAAATATCAAAGTTCATTCTAAATTATCTAATTTGTAGATATGGAATTCCCCAAACAATAATAATGGACAAAAAAACCCCATTCAAGAATCAAAATGTTTAAAAACTCTCTTCTTAATTTTCTATCCAACATAGATTCTCCATGCCTTTTTCCCCCAAGGAAATGGTTAGTTGAAGCATCTAATAAAACCATATTGAAAATACTAAAAAAAATTGTTAATGTGTTGGAATTATGGAGCCTTTAAATATGAGCATGAAGTGTAGATGGATTGTTTTTGTTCATGTTTTTTCATTGATGTCAACATGGTGACAATTGTACAAGAAGTTTACTCAGTTTACCGAAAACTATTCTCTACTGATAGTGTTCTTTTGTGATGAACTAGTGTGTTGGTTTTTGAGTCTAGAACTCACCGCAAGAAAATATATGAATATAAGCTCTTAACCATGTTATTATGTCTCATTTAGATAGCTATATCCTAGATCTTGAGAAGTTTTGGGTTGTGAGTAGAAAGTTATCATTGACATAGTTTACCTTTGTATTCTACTATTGTTTCTCTGCTCAACATATCAGTGTGGGAGACTCTACATCTCTATGATGGTAGTATGATGATAAATTGATGTAATATCAAATCTAGGTGGTGTTTTCTTTGAGGATTGTGTGTTTTTATGGAGTTTCTATGGATTGAGTCCTAGTATTGGCTGACCTAATGTATGCAATATCCTAAGGAGACTAGTTATACTTTATGGATGTTTGCCAACTTGATATTATGCACTACATGGAAAAAAAATTTAATCATATATGGTGCTAACAAGAGTGTTTTAATTATTTTTCTTTCATTTAATTTAGATGACCTAATTTATGAATGAGATTTACTTACATATGTATAATATTCTTTGAAGAGGAAAAGAGAGAGAGAGAGGGCTTGTGGTGTGTGGAGAAGTGTGATTGTGTGAGTATGGAAGGAGAATAAAGAGAAGTATGGTGAAGTGAAAATAGGATCAAGGGATAATTAAAGATGTGAGTCTAAATGCTTTATCAGTTGAGGATCCAAACAAAATTGTTCAATGATTTCTGTGAGAGGCAATTCTTCTTATTCAGAGCTTCATTGGAACTAAACCCTACACACTAAAGGTGTATTCTATCAGTTCATACTTTTGGCAATGAGCCATAATATTTGTATCTTGGCAATTAGTCATCTTTTTTTTTTCAGGCTATGAGCCTTTCAAGGACAATGAGTCTTGGTAGTGAGCCCTATAATTGTTACTGAAATTTTTCCTACAACTCAATTAAGTAGATTTGGAAAAAAGTATTTTCAACTAAAGAAGAAAGGTATATACAAATTTCATCTAATGTTTTTTCATTACACAAAATATGTTTTCAAATGAAGTATTATACAAATGTTTTACAATAGAAAAGATATAGAATTTTCATAAAATATTGTTGTTTTATTCATTGTACAAAAAATGATGTCCCACACAATCTGTGGGAGTAACTGATCATACATGATGAAATGTAAAACAAAGAGTAAACTATACAATCGAAGAAGTAAAGAACATGAAAGGGAGTTTGATTTGTTATTCCCTGAATGATGAATCACAAAGTTGTCAGTTGTGTTTTATCTCTAGCTCCTTTGTTGGTTTCTCCAGAGATACCTACAAAAATAGATTGTGTTAGAGCTTAGAATCAAATTTCTCTTCATATGCATGCATCCTCAGATATATAATTCACTCCTGTGAAATATTTGATCAAATATATGATATTTCACAAATATTTAGGAGCAGAAGATTCAATGCATCATTGGAAGCTTTAGCTTCATTATTTTTTATAAATTATTTGTTCACTATGCAAGAACATGTTCATTTATCATTACATGATTCATCTTGTTTGACATCATAGCATGTGGAGTAAAATGGGCTCCCACAAGGGTTGAGTCCAACATACTATCATTGTCCTCTTAGGGAAGAGTGCTATTTTTTTTAATGATAAGTGTATACTAGGATGGCAATAGAAAAGGGAATTGAATGTAAATAAGGAAGGATAAAGGTATTGATACAAGATAAAGGCATTGATACAGGTAAAAAACGAGACTATCTTCATGGTGATAAATGGTGACAGTGGTAACAAAAATAGTGTTTCAAATTTTTAAATTAAAGTAAGGGACAGTAACCTTCACCTCTTGATGCAAAGGGTCAAGAACTTTTGGAAACACACAATGATTTCAAGGCTTACAAGGTTGCAATCTCAAGCTATCTCCCAGGCACCCTAATGGAGGCAAGGCTCAAAGGCTCACTTGTGACTTAAAAGATTCCTTTATGTTCCAAACCATTTGAATGCTCTTAAAATACTCAACTAAACTTGTATTGAATGGTTTCAAAATCCCAAGCCACTGACTTAGACAAAACTCAATTTTTGCACCTTGACAAGCCTCCTAGCCCAATTAGGCCTCTAGTGAAGGATTATTGACTTGCTCTCAAACTTTACAAATGAACCTCCAATATAATGATTGATTAAGTTTTGTTTTATGATGGACAAAAAACATATCAACTCCCTGATGGCACTTGTTTCAGAACTCACCAACCAAAATCTATTGTTTCCTCAAAAACTAGGCCTAATTAGCCCTCTTTTCTAAAGCAACCCCTCTTTAAACTTAACCCTTGACCATGAAACTTTCAATAGTCTCTCAAAACATTCCCAAACCAAGGATTTTCAAGTTATTAGTCTTCTATGACACCCCTATCATGCTCAAACACAAAACCCTCCTTAAATTGGCTCAAAACTAGGGCTTCTTGGTTCTAGGCCTTCCAAACACTTCCAGATCCTAATTTTTGACTTTTCGCCATTAATTCAACATTTCTCAACTATTAAAACTCAAAAATGTATCACTTGTTAAGGCAGATCCTCTACTGCTATACTTTAGCCTCCACTTTCATGCTCTTTCCACTGTCAAACTTCGGTGTACACCGTAGAATTCCTCTTTCCTACACATTAACTAGTTATATTTGTATAATACATGTTAAATATGATCCATTTCATAAGTTTTAGTCACAAAATCTCATGAAATGGATCATTACTTCATGATGACTCTCAAAATTAATGAAAAAAATAGAGTTTTCTTAAGGATAGTCAAGATATTATGCAAAGAAATTGTTATTACTGCTTATCAAGATGTGCAAGAGGTTAAAAACATGTAAAATAAAATCCATAGATCATTCAATAGTACATTTCCTAAGAAGGATTCAAAGATTCATCAAGAGAACTCAAGGAAATCCAATAAAACTATGTTTTTTCACTATTTCCAGAAAATGGTCTGTATAGTACTTGCTCAAAACGCCCAACCTCAGTACAAATGATAATTTTTGGGTTATAAACCCATTCCCCAACTACCCAACCTGTTTTGGATTGATTACAATGCATAATTACCTCTAAAACACCTAAAACTCCTTTTCCCGCCTCAAGTGGAATTTTGAAAATTTGAATTTCCAAACTTACATTTTATTGATTTATATTGACTAAAAACTATCTAAACTTTAATATCTAACCATAATTGATCTAATTAAAACATTATAGACCTACCTACACCCCTTGGACACTATTGGTCCACTTACAAGGTTTTTTGGTCCTATGGTCCTTTTAGGACCCTTAGGACTTTTGATATTCTCATTACATCTTGTCACAACCCTTCCCTTTATACCAAATAAATTTAGACTTATTAATATTCATTTTGGTATTTGGTTGATAGTAATTAATTATATGCAAAATAAATTGTAAATAAAATAAGTAAATATTATTTGCTTTCTTGCAATTGTTATAAAAATGTGGAATGGAAAATAAAGAGGGAATGGCTAACTATTAGGTGGTTATTTAGAAATAGTAGTTGGAACCCATCTCCCATCATCTTAGATTCAAATCACATAAATAGGTTTAACAAATTATTTGTGAAGAATCTTCTATACTCTGCCTTAAGTGAAATAAAGTCATTTGCCTATGACTGGTAGAGTAGCGCCCACTGGCCTAGTCTATTAATGAGTTCCCACTTGCATTTAGAAGAGACATGTAAAGCATTGTGATAACTAATTACAAGCACGTTTTTCACATAGCCGACAGCCTTGCCAGCATAGCCGCTACAGCCGACTCACACCACCCACATTGAATCCTATTTCAACTGCTCATAATAAATTTTTGAGCTAACTGCTTGCTACAGTGTGTATTGTATTTATTGCAATTTTTTTTCTATAAATCAAATGCTCTGGCCTGTGATTTAGCAGCGCTCAAATTCAATATGCCTTGTTTTGTATCCTATGTTTGTGTTTCTATTGTGTTTTCAGTCAATTCTTGATACTGAATTCTAATCTTGATTGCTCAGATCTGAAGCAACTAGATGAATGTTACTGTACTTGTTTGATGGATGTGGTGTGAAATAGGCTATTTCCATGCATGTAACCTAGCCAGTTATCAAAGAGCCATTAATTAATAAAGAAAGCTCAAATTCAGAGTTTTCTTCTATTTGTGTTCCTCCTCTGTTCTAGCGCGTAGAGATCCCCGAGTACAAGTCTTGGCCATGTGTACAAACTCTTAGCAGAAATTCATCAGTGCATTCTCCTTTCTTCGACTGTTTGGTTATTCATATCTATTGATAGGTTGATCATTGTCTTAGATCTAAGTCTGTAGACTCGAGTTTTGGTCTGAGGTGAAGCTAAGTGTCTGAAACCCAAATTACTCTTCAAGGGGCATTTTGTTTGGATCATATTGAAATCATCTCTGTGAGGAGATTAGTAATCACATAGTAATTAAATGGGATGACATGAATGTAATATTGTGAAATAGGCAGAATCTATTATCAGAAATGGTGGTGGGCGCACTATTCAATCCAATCAAGATTTTTCTTGTGTTATTCGTATTGCAATAAATTTTACAGATCCAAGGACCAAAATGCAGACCGACTCAACCGAGAAGGCCGTCGAAGTACATTGGTGCTGTAGGTAAGTGGTTCTGTCATTATCTCTTAGAAATTTTGGTTTGTTAGAAATGCTATTTGCTTGAGAATAATATATTAAGGTATGGCGATGTAAGTGTCTTGACTGCTTGATATGGAAATCACTCTAAAAGTTGCTATTTCCTGCCAACCCAAAATTAGGAAGCAAATTTAATCTCTTTCTTTTGGCTTTGGGTATTTTCTTGCCCTATAGGTAGGAGTATTGAAAATCTGGGTTAAAGTCATATCAGCTTTTACTAGACAAACAGTAACAATGCCCCTGAAGGATATGATTTAAATAAGGTTAAGTCCTCGAAAAATAATAATAATAATAAAAATAAAAAAATGTTCTTTCTTTTATCCAAGAAGGAAGCTACTCAGAATCATTACTTAAGTTTAATTATGAATTTCCAAGAGATCGGTTATTTCTCCATTCTTGTTTAAATATTGTCAGTAACTTGATACTTACTCCATCCTCAAAGAATGTAGAGAATTCAATTTTTGCTCATCCTTAAATCTATGATAGCTGCCTATAAATTGTAACGTTATATGGGTGTGATCAGAAAGTAAGAAATCAGTAATAGATGACATTTGTGAGAAATGGGTAAGTTACTGTTCACAAATATTCATATATATGGACATAGTAAGATTCATCTCAAGTCTACACGTTTTCCACAACTAAGAAGTATGCAATTTATTATTAAAGAATATATTTTCCTGATATCATGGATTTAAACTAAATTTGGTGGTCTTAATGAAGGTATCTCGATGTTCCATCATAGTGTGAAGAGCAGGAAGCAGCCTAGATTTGCAAGTACAATGCCTTACTCCATCTTGTCACACCATGACTGTAGATTTTGCTCAGCTTGGGTCAGTAAAAATGTCAAAAAAACTATCTAGCCTTTGCATTAAATACAATTGGGGGTGGAACCTTCAATGGTCTTGGTCTATGCAACCAAATTTCTCTCACATGCCTATTAAAGCACTCAGATTTTCGGGTTCTCTTGTGTCTTTTATCTCTGAGTTCTCAGTCTCTTGATGTGTCTGTCTTGTCTGTGTTTTGTGCACCAATTGTAAGTTCTGTGTTTAATAGTTTGTGCTCTGCCTTCACCTACATTTTCATGTTTACGGTAGGAGTTGGAACGGTTGAGAAGATGGCGAGGGTTGGAGGATTCTGGTAATGGTTGTGGGATTTGGCTACATGTCTGTCAATCATATTTACAAAAAAAATAACAAAGAGTTTCCACACAATCAATACCTTGTTTTTCTTATGAATGTAGCATTGCATGTTTATGCATTTCTTGATGAATTTCTGTCAACAAATCACATTTTCTCCCAAACGTGCCTCACAATTTTAAGTATTCTTGGAATAGTTCTCATATTTTGTTTGGGCCTCCACATGTTTGTGCACATAAGGATTGTTAAGAAAAAAAAAGGGGTCTTATTGGAGAATTACTTTTTATTTAAAATGATAATGGTTATTCTGTAATAAAGTTGGAGTCCATTAGTCAATGCACAGAAAATCACTATCAGGTCATGTTTCCAGTGTACCTAGAAAAAAAATATATATACAATCATATGCAGTTAATGTTTCAAATTGAGTACCTAATTCACCGGGATCTCTTAAGCTTAGTTGCATGTGGAAAGAGATTTTTAAGATTGGCAAACTTTAGGAAACATTAAGGTGAGTATTAAAATATCTATTCAAGCCCCAAAGGTAGACCATTTTAATAGCATTAGAGCCCTAGAATGGCTAAAGAAAAAGCCTACAAATTTTCTGCTCTCTATTGGTTCTTGATGCTCTTTTATTCATTATGATTTTGCTGCACTTTTGTCACTAATTTGCTGCACCTTATTTGGACTGTATTGCTGCACTAAGAGTTGATATTTTTGCTCATCAAGAGTTATTGCTACTGTTAAACCCATATTTGCTGCTATCCTTTTATATAGATGATTATCGTCCCTTTTTGCATTGTTTTCTTTTCCTGTCTTTTCTTACATTGTATGTGCTGCACTTTTATTTCATTATTTGCTGTCATCTTTTGAACATAATTTTCTGCACTATAATGACCATTATTTCTGCACTTATTATGGCATCTTTGCTGCAATTAACTGGGCATTAATTGCTGCTCTTAACCTTGATATCTCCCCAATAACTTATAAGTTTACTGCCCTCTTTTCATATGAGATTGCTGCCCTCTTTTCATTGTTACTTTGTGAACGAATTTGCTGCTCTTAAGTTGAATTTGCTGCTCAAGAGTTGATATAGCTGCTCACTATCCATTTGGTGTGGTAAGGGCTGTCCTCTTGTATGTCATGCACATTTACAATCATATCAACTTCTAACCCTTTGACTGAAATAATACATAAGACATGAGATGTGTCCATTACTTGTGCATCATCACTTTAGATAATTTTATCTAACATTATTGAATTTTTAGCAAACTCAAGTGCAGATGTTTACACTATGTGGTTTATAGGGAATAGATGTTCCAATAGTATTGGAACTAGAATTTATTAAAGAGTTTGGGTAAAACATAATATGATTGAATCTTCCCCTCTTTCATTTTATAATAGACTCTATTTTTAAATTCATAAGAATTGTTTGATACTGTAAATTCTTGTTTATTACTGTAATTTCTAATTAAGTTAAATTTAAGAAGGAATCATATTCCAATAGAATTTAAAAAGAGTTATTTGCTTGAGATGTTTGACTATTTCATCTTATCTTAATTGAAGGATTGGATCACCTCACCAAAGGCAGAGGTAACTTATCTCTCTTCTCTCTTTACTACTTGTCATTAAACTTCATGCAAATTCCAAAAATTACAAATCATGAGGATATAACTCTTAAATTACAAATTGAACAGGAGTTGGAAAAATGATCTTAGTTTCGTTAACATAGTATCAGATTAATTGTTTCTTTAAAATACAAGATTTGAAGTCAATTTTGATGGATTATTAGATCCTAATTCTTTTCAATTCAATCTTAGAAATTTATATCCATAAGCTTATGAACACAATCGAAAAGGTGTTGATTGAGTATCTTATCCTTGAGATTTCCTTCATTTAATTCTTGATTTCTAGGATAAATCAATTCAATGTTTATTAAATGTTCTTATTATTAGATGTTTGATATTAAAAACATGACTTTCACCTAATATCATGCTTATGGATAGTGAATCGTTGTTACACCTAAGTGGGTGTCAACCGACGAGGAACTGTCTAGGGAATTTAGTCCTAGAAAGGGTTGAATACCCACTAATTATCAGCTTTAGGGTTTGGGACTATCAATAAGTAATTTAGTTAATGGTAGTCCCCTTCTTGCTCGGGGGTTTGGCTAGAGCCCACGCAGCTTCATGATGCCAATACGGTCGAGTGGTGAGCAAGCCTTACTCATTGTATACATCATAGAAAATGTTTGGACCTTGATGTTGTTATTCATTTTTAATGAGGTTGCAGTTGAAGTGTTATGTATATATTGGAAAGGTGATTCTTATATATGGAAAAAAATTATTTCAAAAAAAAAATTTGTTGAAATTTTAGGAGTAATTGAGTAGGTTGTTATACATCTATTCATCCCAAATTCCATTATAGGCTCCAAGATACCATAATTGATGTTTTGATTTGATGGAAAGGTCCTCCTGACCCCTATACACTTCTGACCTTTGAAGAGCTCCTTGAAGGCCTTGGGTGCTCCTGCACCATTCTCCCTAAGAAAGAAAAAACTCTTGCCCCAAGAAGTGTCCCATGTGTTGCCACCCAAAGACCCCTTGCTCTCATATGTTTTCATCTTCCAATGAGAAGGTATGTAGCCTCCCAAAGTCATTGTCTTCCTCTTTTTCCAATCTGCATTCTTGACAGAATCAAAACAAGGATTAGCTTGTCCTCTTGGCTATTTAAGATCAGTCTATACCTGTAGCCTATTTTTTCCTTCATTCCCCTATCTCCTTTGTGAATTGACATCACCTCTATCACCCTCAACTATAGGGCATTCAATATTCCCCACCTTAATACTATCCAAGTCCCACAAATTCTGGTTTTTAGGAATGTATCCTTCACAACCCTACTGCAACTTGTCTTTTCTCAACCTACCAATGTCTTCCCCTATTTCACCATGCTTATTCACCTACAAACTCTTCTAAAAAAAATCACAAAACTATCATTAGACTGATCCAAAGGCAAAGGCACTAATTTGTACCTATTATCTCCTTTGTGAACCAAATATGTGTTATGAAATCCATCATGCACTGTCCTTCTAGTGTACTGCCATGGTCTCCCTAAAATGATATGACAACAAGTCATTGGAATGACATCACAACGCACCCTATCATGATATGATCCAATTGAGAAATCTACAAAATCTCTCTTACCAATCCCTACATGTTGTCCTTGAGTTACCAAAGTGGCCTTGTAGGGAGTAGGATGATCAAATGTTTCAATCCCCAACTTGGTTATCATATCAAGTGAAACTAAATTGCTATCTGCCCTTGAATCTATGAGCAATCTGCATATTTTACAATGACTCAAGCATTTGATTTTGAAAATAGTTACCTTTGGCTCTTGATGAAGTCTTTATCCTTGCTTGACCATAAGAAACTCACCATCAGTCACAGGGTCTGCCATGAATGTTTTTTATTCCTCCTTGTCTTCTTCTTCTTGTACCAAGTTAGTTCTCCTATCTCTACCCCTATTAGCTTGTTCCCATTTAGGACACTTGAAGGAAGGATGCCCTGGTTCATTGCAATTGAAACACCTACTTGTGAATGGTCCTCTACCTTGTCCAAATCTGCCTCCTCCTCTAGGAGTGTATCCACCTCTTTGATAAGAAAATACCTCTTTACCTTTGTCATTGCTGCTCTTGTCATTGTTGCCTTGTTCTCTATTGCCTCTG
Source organism: Sequoia sempervirens (assembly GCA_007258455.2). Taxonomy (NCBI): domain Eukaryota; kingdom Viridiplantae; phylum Streptophyta; class Pinopsida; order Cupressales; family Cupressaceae; genus Sequoia; species Sequoia sempervirens. The sequence goes on from VDFB02353493.1 coordinate 338,556,308, forward strand.
CCCCTATTTGAACTACCTCCTCTTCCACCATTGCTTGATCTTTCTTGCTTCCTCTTCACCTTTTCTTCTACTCTAATGGCCAATTGAAAAAATTCTCCTAATGTCATTGGCATTTGCAAACCAATCTCATCTTGTAGATTGTACCTCAAGCCATTGATATACCTAGCTATTTTCTCATCCTCTTCTTCATAACCTCCTCTAATACTAAGCTTGTGAAATTGCTCAGTATAGGACATCACATCCATGTCCTTTTGCTTTAAATTCTACCTCATGCTTTTCACATGAATGGTATAATCAGATGGTAGGAATTGCTCTTTGACCAAACTCTTCATCCTAGCCCATGGTAGAGACTTTTTCCAATCCTCTAGCCATCTTATCATTCTGAAAACTAGTCCACCATGTCAATGTTGTGCCTCTCAACTTGGTTTTGGAAAACTTAACCTTCCTCTCTTCATCCATCTCTTCAAACTCAAAGTAGTTATCTAAGGCATCAAGCCATCCTAACACCTCTTCACTATCCATCTTCCCTTGATAGATAGGTAAGTCTATGTGACTCTTCCCTCCATGACCTTGTACTACCTTCAAAAATCTCAGTAACCTCCTTTCCTCAGGGTCCTCTGTCTCATCTGCTTGTTGTTCCTGATTTACCCTCACATGCTCTTCATCTTCATCATTGTCTTCTTGGTCTTCTTGGTCTTCTCTCCTCCTACTCCTCTCAAGGTTATTTATCCTTTCTTGCATGGTCTCTCTCTCCCTTCTCCATTGCCTTTCTTCTCTTGCTCTAGCCTGCTTTCTTTCTACTTCTTGTTCACTTCTTTCTCTTCTCTCCCTTTCCAAGATTTCCTTCAACTCCTCCAACTCTCTTGCCAATTGATTTTTTGGTGCCATTGTTGTTTCTCCAATCCCTAAAGGACCTACTCACTATTCTGATACCACTTTGATGTAGAGGGTCAAGAACTTTTGGAAACACACAATGATTTCAAGGTTTACAAGGTTGCAATCTCAAGCTATCTCCCAGACACCCTAATGGAGCAAGGATCAAAGGTTCACTTGTGACTTAAAAGATTCCTTTATGGTTCCAAACCATTTAAATGCTCTTAAAAGACTCAACTAGACTTGTATTGAATGGTTTCAAAATCCCAAGCCACTGACTTAGACAAAACTCAATTTTTGCACCTTGACAAGCCTCCTAGCCCAATTAGGCCTCTAGTGAAGGATTATTGACTTTTCTCTCAAACTTTACAAATGAACCTCTAATCTAATGATTGATTAAGTTTTTTTTTATGATGGAAAACAACATATCAACTCCCTGATGGCACTTTTTTTAGAACTCACCAACCAAAATCTGTTGTTTCCTAAAAAACTAGGCCTAATTAGCCCTCTTTTCCAAAGCAACCCCTCTTTAAACTCAACCCCTAACCATGAAAATTTCAACAGTCTCTTAAAAAATTCCCAAACCAATGATTTTCAAGTTCTTAGTCTTCTATGACACCCCTATCACGCTCAAACACAAAACCCTCCTTAAATTGGCTCAAAACTAGGGCTTCTTGGTTCTAGGCCTTCCAAACACTTCTAGATCCTAATTTTTGACTTTTCACCATTAATTCAACATTTCTCAACTATTACAACTCAAAAATATATCACTTGTTAAGGCAGATCCTCTACTCCTATACTTTAGCCTCCACTTTCATGCTCTTTCCACTGTCAAACTTCGGTGTACACCCTAGAATTCCTCTTTCCTGCACATTAACTAGTTATATTTGTATAATAAATGTTAAATAGGATCCATTTCACAAGTTTTAGTCACAAAATCTCATGAAATGGATCATTACTTCATGATGACTCTCAAAATCAATGAAAAAAATAGAGTTTTCCTAAGGATACTAAAGATATTATGCAAAGAAATTGTTATTACTGCTTATCAGGATGTGAAAGAGGTTAAAAACATGTAAAATAAAATCCCTAGATCATCCAATAGTACATTTCCTAAAAAGGATTCAAAGATTCATCAAGAGAACTCAAGGAAATGTAATAAAACTATGTTTTTTCACTATTTCCAGAAAATAGTCTGTATAGTACTTGCTCAAAACGCCCAACCTCTGTACAAATGATAATTTTTGGGTTATAAACCCATTCCCCAACTACCCAAACTGTTTTGGATTGATTACAATGCATAATTACCTCTAAAACACCTAAAACTCCTTTTCCCACCTAAAATGGAATTTTGAAAATTTGAATTTCCAAACTTACATTTTATTGATTTATATTGACTAAAAACTATCTAAACTTTAATATCTAACATAATTTATCTAATTAAAACATTATAGACCTACCTATACCCCTTGGACACTATTGGTCAACTTACAAGGTTTTTTGGTCTTATGGTCCTTTTAGGACCCATAGGACTTTTGATATTCTCATTGCATCTATTCATCCCAAATGCCATTATATGCTCCAAGATACCATAATTGATGTTTTGATTTGATGGAAAGGTCCTCCTGACCCCTACAGACTTCTAACCTTTGAAGATCTCCTTGAATGCCTTGGGTGCTCCTGCACCACCTCCCCACACTTTAACAATCCATACTCACCATAAAAGAAAACTAATGAAGCTATAATGCACAGTCAGGTCAGTGTTGAGGACAAACCTATGGTGAAGAGAAGATGGTAAGCCTAAGTAAAAGGCATCATCTCTAAAAGGATTTAAAACAGTCATAGCTATGAAAGGTCATAGGAATTGTTCTCATTTGAATGACTCTTGCAAAGAAAATCTCAATGCATATTGAGGGAATATAATGCAAAAATAAGAAAATAGAGGTAGTTATAATAGTCATCATAGGGTCCATATATGGATGACTTTCTAGTATCAAAGTGTAGAACTATAATATGCAAAATAAAGGTCACTATAGGGCCCATGCACTATAGTAATTTTTTCTCACTAAAAAGGGGGGTAGCCCTAAAAGCCCATGATAGATTCAATAAGGCATGAAGAAATGAAAGAGCTTAAAATATGACTAGTAGTCCATCTCTACAATACAATAATGCAGCTAAGAGAAAAGAAGAAAATAAAATGAGTACAAAAAGTGAAGTTGTTGAGAGGTTTGGAAGCCTATAGTTGAGAGGGTAGCCGATAAAATTGAGAATACTCATTAGTATAGTGCAATGGTTACTTCAAAGTGAAAATATCTTCTATGAAACCCTACATATTTGAAGATAACAATGACAGTGAGTGCAAAATTAATCCTCCATAGTTATTATCTATCAGTAGTGCCTTTAGCTAGTGCATGTTGGTATGAAGAGATATGGTCATGCAAAGATAAAATAGTTTAATGAAAGATAGTCATGCTAGTAAGTAACCTTTTATAAGGTGTCACATTATGTACTGATCATGAAAGGAAACATATGGGTATGTGTAGTCCTTATAAGGGAGGCATAAAAACCTTTGATTTGCGATTAATTTCAATAATGAGCCTACAACCTTAACAAACAGTGTTATATATAGTTAGTTTTAGGTCAAAGTTCTTTTGAGTTTTGTGGAGTAAATTACTTTTGTTGTGAATAACTTCATGGTGGCAGATCTATAATAAAGAGAGAAACTACAAATTCAACAAGTAGAAAATACTATAGAAAATGATAGTTTCCTTCATCTTTTTGTCATAACTAAAGTAGAAGCAAGCATGTTCTTTTATAGAAAAGGAGAAAAATGGCATCATTCACAAAAAAGAGCTTACCCACATGTTGTTCTAGCTGGTTTTTACATAGATCTCATGGAGAAAACTCCATAAAAGATCCAATTAAAACCCTAAGTGGTGGTGGTGATAGAGCAAAGTGAAAATATTGCAAGTGTAAAATGAATAAAACAAAATAAATGATGTGGGTTTTTTGGTCCTTAGAGTTGTCTTTGTGGCCTAAGTTTGGCCAACCCTTTTTGGGGTAATTTTCACTTTGTTTTAAACATTTTTGCATGAGTATAAAAAATTAGTCAACCCCCTTGAATTTTACATAGGTTGAAAATGCAAGAAAGTAGAAAATACATAACACCTAGTGAAGTGAGTCATAATTATTTACTTCATTCCTTGCTTAAATTGTTAACTTAATGTAAAAATCATGCAAAATCAAAGGAAAGGAGTTAAATTGGAGAATTTTCCCTTGATTTTCAGTTAACTGAGTGAGTTTGAAGTCCACTTTGGTCAAACTAGTTGAGACGGTGAGTTTGAGGCTATTTTAGCTCAAATTACTTTAGTTTTGATCCTTCTTTTGGGGGGGTTTCATTTTTGCTCATGGATCATCTTGGAGGAGATATTTTTAGATGTAGTTAATTATCGGAGCCACCTCTTGGTACTTTGTGACTCTTTTGTATATAGAAGGGAAAACCTATATTTTTTCTCAATTCTTGCTTTATTGTCTTCTCTTACACATTCAGAGAGGCTGGAAGTTATGTAGCTTAGACATTTTTTTTATAGTTATGATACAGTAGTAGGTTATTTTCATCTTATTTTTGCATAAATTCCTTCCATCCTTCAATACAATCAAGTGTCACCTTCTCAATTTTAGGTGTTTTGTCATATTTTGAATGACTTGATGAAAACTTAATGTTTTTTTATCAAAAAAACCTTAAACATCTATCTCTTTCATCATTACATATACACAAAAGTAGTTAAACATCACAGGTTAGAAATTGTGCCTTTGTTTTATCTTGCATTCTAAGTTGTGAAAACATTGTTTTCCTTCAAAAGAAATAGATATTGTAGGTCATTTTATGAATTACCTATGTGATTAAATTTCCCAAACTGAGTTGTGTGAACAGATTCGTTAAAGGGTAGTTGTGAGCCATTTTTGTGTGTTAGTTACATTATCAGTGCATCACCTTCTAGATTTAATTTTCCATTTCAAACAAGTCATATGTCTTCCTTTTTCCCATCAAGGTCAATACTTTCTAGGAGATCAAAAGGGGAACTAGCCAACAATCTAGAGATTTACCTTCATTATGAGCAACCCATAGGCTCGAAGGTGTTTCCATGTTATATGAGATTGATGACCCTTCCAACTCTTCATTTGGGTGCAATCCTACGTGTTAATAGTTTTTGGCACACTCAGTGGGACAATTTGGGTTCTCCTAGTTCAAAACCTTTCTAAATAATTCTCATTTTTGGTGCGAAAATCAATACTCACAGCCTTTGGGGTAGGATCTACACACACAACTATCGACTCAAGGTACAAGTCTACTAGTTTCAAAAGGTCTAGTGCTGGTATGTTACAAAAATCATATACACTCTATTTTCTGGCTCTTTATATGAGTAGAAATGGCATATTTTCATAGTCAATATGGATATCTATCACCATACTATGAAAATGTTTTCCATGAGGCTCCTTATCATCCATACTGAAGTATCTATAATGCTATTTTTATTCAAAATAACCCTATTACAGCAAGCTATCAACATACTCAAGATGCTTACCACATACCCATCTCTACCTAAACTTCCAATCAGCCTCAGAATTCTAAAATTATGGAGTTTAGAGATATGACAAACATGATTTAATATACCTTGCTAGGCTTCAACAAGCAAATTGATGAAATTTAGAGGGAGCAAGAGGTCAATTTGTAGTTGGAAGAATGTTCTTATCAAGCTTATCTCCATGAGCAGGAGGAGTTGGTCATCAAGCCCAACTTCATAGGCAAGAATTACAGGCACAAGGTAGATAGTTTGCAAAAAAAATTGTAAAAGAGTTGGTAGCTCAAAAAAGGAAATATGAGGAGAAGCTTGCAAAATTAGAATCACAATTGAGCCCTTCCCCTTCATTAGAAAAACCTATACTTAAGCAAGAATTTAACCCAACTATTTCCTTACCAAACCCATTTTTTGGAAAATGGATTCCTATGTTTAATACACTATGCTTCATAAAAGATAAACCTATTCTTGACTAGGTTCAGTCTACAATCCCTCAATAGCATCTTCTTAGAGAGCCTATTTGTCCTCTAACATCCCAAGAAACTCCATAGGTTTATCTAGTTGGTCCTATTGTGTCTCCAAAGAGCCATTACAATGAACATAATTAGCTAGAGCAATAGGATATAAAGCAAGAAGTTGATATATAAGACATGTTACAAGAGGTAAATGAGGTTGTAGATCAAGAGCAGCAGGGTATAGATTAAGAAAAGGCTAATCATTGTCAAGTTTTAACTAATTTATTTGATGAATTTCCATGTTTTGTGAGTGATGAAGAAGGTGAAACACAAATCACAACCATTTTAGATTTAGAAAAACAAGAAATGATTCAAAAATTTGAAGTTTTGACTCCTCAACAAGGTTGTGACAAGGTAATAAATAATCCTCTTTCACATAAAATAAAAAATGAGATTGAGGACTTATTTTGGAATGATCTTGAGATTTTTGTTTCAAGTTTAGACACCAAGCATTCATCTTTTCATGAAGAAGAAAATTAGGAACAACTGGTTGTAAAGGTGGAAAAAATGTTGAGGTGCATGTTTTAACTAATTTATTTGAAGAATTGCCTTTATTTGTTACTATTGATGAAGATAATATATGTGAGCTAATAAAATTGACAAGTTGTTATCAAATAGAGCATGAATATCACATTGAAAGAGAGTTGATCCATTGACAAATGACTAAGGACAACCTTGTTGTGGAGGTTCAAGAGTGTAGTATGCATGTTAACATGCCTAAAATGGAGCATTATTAGGAAATTGAAAGCATGGTTTAGATAGAGAAATAAAGGGTGATGGTTGAAGAGTCAATTGACAAAGAGGAAGCAAACAAAGAAATTCCAAAGAGAAGCATCTCAATAGGATGCCCAATTAAAATAATTTTCCAAGCTAGAGGAAAACCATGAGATTGATGTTGAAAAACAACAAATTTCACCTACTTATGCACTTCAAACCAACAACATTCTTGATAAAGCTCAAATGATAGGTGGTTTTTTCTATATTTTCCAAGAATTTTTATAGCAGATGCTTGTATTTCTAGCTATGATTTACTTATTTTCAGTGATTCAAAACTGTGTAAATCATTCTTTTTTGAGAAGAAAAGGAAGCTACTTTAACTAATCTATGAATGAATGAATTTGAAGGTTTCAAGGATGATTGGTTAAAGTAGGATAGAATAGGTTTTTCATTTCTCCAAGTGCTCTAGAAACTTTTCTTTTTAGTTTAGTTTTATTTTCCAAGAAGTGTTGTTGCACAATTGTTGGCCTTGTCTTAAATAGTGCAATTATAGTTGTTTTTTGTTTTGTTTTGCTATTGTTCATGTTTCAAACAACCGAGTTATTAAGGTTTTCTAAGTCAAGAGAAGCAATAATGGGCTTCTATGCCCAATGGATATGCATGGCTACTGATCCTATTTGTTTAGTTGGAAAACACCCCTAAGATGTCGCTAAAATGTTACCTAATTTTTTCTTATAACTCAATCAGTTAGAGCTGGAGAAAGTATTTGTAGCTAAAGAAGAAATGTATATAAAAATTTCTACTAATTTTTTTTCATTGCACAAAATATTTTTTCAAATGAAGTATTATGAAAATGTTTTACAATAGAAAAGATACACAATTTGCATAAAAAAATTTGTTGTTTTATTCATTGTACAAAATATGATGTCCCACACAAGTCATGGGAGTCACTAGTCATACATGATGAAATGTAACACAAAGAGTAAACTATACAACTGAAGAAGTAAAGAACATGAAAGTAATTTTGATTCATCATTACTTGAAAGACAAATCACAAGGTTATTTGTTGTGTTTTCAGCTACATCTCATTCATTGGTTGCTCTAGAGATACTTGTAGAAATAGATTATCTTAGATCTTAGAATCAAATTTCTCTACATTTGCATGTATCAATAGATATATAATCTACTCCTATGAAAATTTTGATCAAATATGCAATATTTCACAAATATTTAGGAGTAGAAGATTTAATGCATCATTGGAAGCTCTTAACTTCATTATTTTTACTAACTTATTTGTTCACTGTGCACGAAAAGGTTCATTTATCATTACATGATTCATCTTGTTTGATATCATAGAACATGGAGTAAAATGGGATTCCACATGGGTTGAGCCCATCATACTGTCACTATCCTCTTAGGGAATGTTAGCTCTCAAAAATGCAAGTAAGGATACCTCAAGAGGCTACCAATCTCTTGGTACCTTTTAGGGTAACAGACAAAGCCAAATGGTTTAAGCTTTCTACTCTTTAGGTGCTGCTAGACCTAGGTAGGTATACCTATATGAATTGGGAAGACTTGACTTATGATCTTCTCTCTTGCAGTGATTTGTCCACAATGGTAGATGAAAATGGACAAATAAAATCAAATTTGGTATATATTGTATAGCAATATTCAAAACTAAATCCTAATATGCTTAGTCAACAGATGTAAAAAATAATTGAATAAAACTAAATGATGAAACTGTGGAGACTAGTGCCTTATAGGGTATGCGGAGTCAAGAGAAATCTAAAAACAAGTACTTCATTCTAGAAAACATTCAAGTTGTTCAACATATGATTTAGTTTACAGCTTGTACAACTTGTATAAACATGCAAGGTTATGATTATCGAGTTCTTCTTAGTGATCCAACTGACATTCCCTAATTACTATGATCAACTTAAAGGATTTAATCTTTACTGGAAAAAACCAATCAATTGACCATACAAATGATACAAATGTGCACTAACAAACTCGATATAAACTTGTTACACGAATTTAAATAACCAATAAACACCACATTAGATACAACTTCAATAATGATTTCAACGAACACCATAAACAACTGATACCGAAAACAACTTCACCATATTTCAATTGATATCTCAATGATTTTAAACATGAAACATAGTTTCATATTGGTGAAACATTGTATTATCTTGTATATCTTCTGTCATCTATCCTATTCTACTTATCGCTTATCTTTGTTTCATTTCCGAAATGGATATTTATACATCGAGAATATGAAAGGATGCGTCCTTTCAAAAATTGGAAATGTCATATGTTTACATAACAAAAATATTAGAGGATAATCAAGCTCTATTTAGCCACAAGTGAGTTTTAGCAAGATGATCCAAATAATCCCGGCGCTCGTATGTATCCGCATCTCCAACTGCGTTCCGGATCATGATTTCCATCTTTATCATCTTCTCATTTTTCTTGCTCACTTCTTCTAACATTGTATCCTCCATAGAAGCTATCCTCATGAATTCATTTAGTAATGACTCACTCTCATTCTTCCATTTGGCAGCTTCCTTAAGTTCCCCTTTGTCATCAGAGAATGCAATCAACATTTTCTTGGCATCATTTATAAACTCCTATTCGTCCCCTTGTAGTTCATTGTAAAAGTTTCGATGTCGATTTATAATATGATTTGAAGCTTCAATTGCTACACTGTTAGAAGCATCTCTTTCGTATATTTCATGAAACTTCTACATAATCCATGCATCCATACTTTTATGCTCCTTTAATGCAGCAAGGGTATGTGAATGTTTGCCCCAAAGTTTATTCAACCAAGGAGTTAAACTATCCTGTCTTTTCTTGATTATTGCTACAATTGCATCATGCTTTCACTAGGAATAAGCACTTGATCCTACCCAATGATCCCTTGTCTGAGAGCTTTAACCTTGAGTAAGCATCTTGGGTATCTACATAGTGATGCCTACCAAATATTTTAATCTATCATTTTCCATCAACATCCTTTCATTATTTAATTTATACATCTCTCTTTCCTTTATCAACATCTAAATATGTGCCTTGTTCAAGTTTGCAATATTAACCCCAATTTTTGTAGTAGCCATAGGGTCAGCTTCTCCAACCTTTAGATTCATGACATGTCCAAATGCCTTTTCTGTATCAATAACTACTAATTTCCTGTGGGGTGGATATAAGGCATAGATCATTAATGATCCTTCATTAGTATTGTATTTTGATCCAACATACACCTCTGTTACATTTTCTTTGTCAAGCTTGTATGTAGCATTGTTGTCCCTTAAGAAACTATCAAAGACAAGGGAAAATTTGAGATCTAGCCTGGGAAAGATCATGACACGAACATCTTGCAACATTTTCCTCCCCTTTTCAGGGGTCATACCTGTCATTTCCTCATCCATAGATTTTCTCAATTGGTTCAACAATTGGTCTTCATTCCCTATAGTAACATTATCAATTTTATCCCTTATTTCTTTCCCTTTTTGTTTGTACATAAATGCTTTGAACTCTGGCGAATTTATGAACTCATCATCTGAAACAAATGATCTATACTCAATATTCTTTACATCACCTCTCCACTTTCCTCAACACTCAATTATTTGATTGGAAAAATATATTATTGAGTTCTCAACCTGGATACCTTTTTAGGTTGGCCTTGTGGCACATTATTTTAGGTGTCTCTCCCCATAAAGACAATTGCTCTGCATCCTATAGCTCTTGATTATACATTTCAACCACCATTTTAGCTTCATCCTCCTCCAGATTCTGAATCATATCATCAAAAGGATAGGGCACATGCTGATACCCTCCAAAGTTTATCTTCATTTTAGCTGAATTGATATATCCTTCTGGATCAAAACTCTTTCTGGGCAGTCCTCTCTTCATGTTGTACTGAAGTAGTTTGTCAAGGATCAAATTATACCCTTCTTTGGCCAATATAGTAAAATCACCAAAACATAATGTACTAGGCATAAAATCCTACTTCCCAAAAGAGCTGAAATTCATTACATTGCAGTAATCCATTTGTGTGTCAATCTCCAGATATGCAATCCTGTTTGGGACTATTTTTGGCAGAATGAAAGGGGCATCTTCAAACCCATAGACTCTGATCATTGTAGCTCCCTCCAAACAATACCAATCTCCCCAGTTATGATCAATTGGCCCATTGAAATTATTTGGCCGAAGAAATCTCTTTATCTCATCAGTTAATGAATAATTACAGGGATAATTATAGAATCTGTACAATGTTTTCACAAAATATTCTTCAAAATGAATGAAACTAGAACTAGTAAACCTACTATCCCAAATAGCAGTCCACAATTGAACTGCTAATGCTTCACCATGCTTACCAATTTGATAAATTCTCATTTATGGAGGCCATACTCCCAACTCCTATCCAAAATAGAGTACCAGATGCATCAACAATGAATAATGCCTAAGATAAAAAGTAGATGATCCACTTTTATAGTCATCAGTCTTGAATCAAGCCCCTTAGAAATGTATGAGGCATAGTAAAATGGTCAAGAGTTATGATACTAGATATCTGTTGTGATAATCATGGGCACAATTGACATGTATTCCAGGGCATCCATTCCTAATACTTGGCACATTGAGAAGTAGGTGAATTTCATATAAGGCTCAAATAGGTCCACATGATAAGGAGGTCCCTCACTATCTTGTAGAGGATCTGGCTTGCTTCCTTGTTTAAGTCTATGAACTAGAAACCTCCAACCCTTATAAATTGTATTCATTCTCAAGAATTCCTTCTCCAATTCTTCGTGTATGATCTTCTTATTGCAAAACCCTTCCAAATTGAAAACCTGCCCAATTACCTATTTTGAAAGATATATTTGTGGCTTTCTAGATGGGTCACATATAGCTTTATGCTTCGGGTCATAGTGATTAGCTAACAATTTTACTAATTTAGCATTCACAAATACATTAGGGCACACCAATTTTCCTACATTCAGTTTCCATGGATTGCAAACTGGTTCAAAATGGCTTCTCTGATGATAATCAAAATTAAAAAATTCATACCCCCTTATGGTAGTCCAAAGTCTCCTATGAATTTGCATTTATCATCCAATTTATCAATTTCTTCCCTAAGCTATGCAGACGTTCTGGGTTTAGGCCCTGAGCCGGGCAACTGATTAATGAGGTCCTGGTTTAATCTTCTTTTTGTGCCCTCATGTTCTGTCTCGGTTTTCTGTTTCTTTCCTTTTGGCTGACTACTTTCACCAAGTTTTCTACTTTTAACTTTTCTAGAACTAGGGGACTCCATTCTTCAAGATTACAGAAGTTAGAATTTGGAAGGCTAAGATGCAATCACTTACAATATACTGCTCAAGCTCCTTAAGCTGGAAGATGTCCTGGTTCTCTATTCACCTGTTGACTCTTCTGCAATCAATTCAACACTAATGTGTTTGATTGAATTTTCCCTATTATATCCCATCATGCCATTAATGTGTTAGCTGAAGCATGGATGAAGATTTATTTGAAACATATACTGTCGCATCAAATGTCTTGTCGGTGAGAGATTTTCAAATCTAGGGTGAAATCTTTTTTGCAATGTTCATTAGATCTTTTGCCGAAACATCCTATAGTCTCCCTGAAACCATCAAGTCTCACTGATAGGTATCATTTTAGTTTTATATGTCACTGTGACAATTCCGAGTTGGGGAGACATCTCATAGATCACACTGCATCTTACTGAGATGTACCTCGTGGTAAATTTTTTGGTCGCTGAGATGTAACCACCCTTTCGTAGATGAAAACACATTTCGGCATGACCTTCAAGTTTCTCACCGATGAAAATAATCTTACTGATGAAATAAATTTCATCAGCAAGACAATGAATATTTGAAAAGACTCATACCGATGCAAAATGTCTCGCTGAAACTCTTCCTCCAAATTACTCTTTTCAGTGAGACTTTCCTTGAAGTATTCTATCGATGTAACTTTGAAATTTCGGTGAAACTCATGCCAATGACCCTTTCTCTTGCCGATGCATATCTTTATCGGTGTGACATTTGAGTTAGCAAGACTACATAGCTTCTTCCCAATAGCCTTTTGATGGAACCCCTTTCTGCTTTATCGGCAAGACCTCACTCCGATGATCTTTTGTTTAGCTGATACATCATTCCATGTTCTAGTTGGTGAGATATATATGAGTTCGTTATGACTCATCCTGATAGTAATTCTCTTGCCGATATGACGTTTCTATCACCGAAACAAAAGATGTGTCTTGCCGATAGTTTGTAAAAGTATATATTAATAACAATATCAAATGGATTGGGGAGACCTTCATTCTATCTTGTTGATATGGGTGATACAATGAAATATCAAGGACTAGATGAATTCTAATGGATCATATGACAAAATATGAGCATGACGCCATGAGGAAGGAATTTTATGCTTATGATGAGGGCTTATCTTGGAAACTCATGAATGCAATTGATTGTAAAATATTCAAAATTTTACAATTCTAATAGTGGCTCCATCTAGGGATGAATGGTAGTAAGTTCATTGCAAGGATCCAAATTTCTGGGTGAGCAGACCAAACTCAAGGTGATGGATCATGTGAGCATGTGAAATGAATGAAAATGGAAATGAATGTGACCCTACACTACTGTACATGGAAAAAATTATTTTGAAAGAAGGAAAATCAAGATTGTCCATGTACTGGCAAGTCCTGTTCCTTTTATTTCCTAGACTACTATGCATGGAAGATAAAATTTTGAGAGGATTGTTAAGGATTGTCCATGCACTGGCAACCCTTAATCCTCTGTGTTGTTCAAGAGGAATAATGCTTTAAAAATTTCCCATACAGGCAATTCCTGATCTTCACCAGCCATATTTTGCAGATAGTATGAATCTTCACCTTTCTTTCCAACAACAACAAAAGGTCCTAGCCACAAAGCTTCAAATTTCCCATGCTTTCCCTTCTCCTAACACCTTGTGTTCCACATCAGTACCAAATCATTTTCCTCAAATTTTCTATCTTTTTCCTTTTTATCAAGTAGATACTTCATTTGTGTCTGTAGCTTTATGTTTTGATTTTGGCCAACTCTCCTTATTTCATCAAGTTCAGCTAGTTGCTCCATTCTCTCCTCCATAGGTTCTGGAATATCCAAATCTTCCTAAAGGACAAACTTGTAGACTGGTAACAAATTCTATAAAGGCATCCTGGCTTGTGTTCCATACACCAATTCAAATGGGGACTTTCCAATTTCCTTTTTTACTGTAATCCAATCAGCCCAAACAACCAGTTTTAATTTAGAATCCCAAGCTTTCTTGTTGTAACCCAGCATCCTTCTTATAATCTTCAAAAGACTTTTATTACTAGACTTTGCTTAACCATTATCTTGTGGATGGTAATGCCATATGTGCTACAATTTTTTTTGAATTCATCTAATCTAAAACACATCCCATTGTTAGTAATCAATCTTATTGGTGTACCAAATTTCATAATTATGTTGTCCATTAGAAATTTTTCACAACTCTACTTATAGCCTGTTTAGTTGGGATTGCTTCAACCCATTTGGTAAAATAATTAGTGGCCACCAGTATCCACCTATGTCCACCACTTGATTTTTCTTGTATCTATTGAATGAAATAAATTCTCCATTGATGAAAAGGGGCATCAACATGTAGGGGTTGAAGTGGCAAAGCTCCCTGATACTTCAGTTTTCTAGAGAATTTCTGGCAAGCTTCACATTTTCTCACATATGTAAAAGAGTCATTAAAAACCTTTGGCCAGTAATAACCTACCCTAAGAATTTTATACGTAGTTGTCTTTGCTGAGTAATGTCCTCCACAAACCCCTTCATGCATTTCACATAGGACATGCCTAGCTTGTGATTCATCCAGACATAACAATAGTATACCATCCCTATTCTTCCAAAATAGATCTCCATCAATGAAAACATACTTAGATGCCTACAACTTCAGAGTTCTTTTCTAGCTGTCACTCAATCCCTCTAGACACTTCATGTATTTAAGGTAATGTATGATATTTGCATACCATGGAGTATGCTTAATGCTCGTAATTGTAGTCTCTTCTTCTACATTGCAAATTTGGTTCACTTCAATATTCACTTCTGCCATCAACTTAGCCAAGCCCTGACCTCTTACTAGTTTAGTAATTTGTATCTCCATGTCAAACTCTTGTATTTTGTTAATCCATTTGCATCTTTTTCCTGTTACTTTAGACTGCATCAAAATATCCTTAATAGTTGCATGAGGGACATAAGCAACCACCTTTGCTCCAACTAGATATGGCCTGAAAGCTTTTACAGCTTTTACTAGTACAAATGCCTATTTTTCCATTATATCATACTTTAATTTAGACCCCTATAATGACTTACTGAAGAAAGACACAGGCTGTTCATTACCATCCTCATTCTTCTATAACATGACAACAACAATAGTGTGCATTGAGGCAAATGAAAATATCTGAAAAGGCTTTGCAAAATCTGGAGACTTAAGGATAGGAGCTTCCTTGATGGCCCTTTTGATTGATATAAAGGCTTCCAAAGCCTCTGCAGTCCATTCTATTTTCTATCCTTTTCTCAACATTTTTGATATGAGTTTAATGATCTCGACAAAGTTGATCTATCCAAAGAATGATTGTATAGCCTTGATAGTTTTAGGGATAGGAATTTTATCAATGGCCTCTAACCTCTCAAGATTTATCTTAATCCCTTCTTTTGAAATAATGTGTCCCAATAGCTTACCTTCTATGACTGCAAAATGACATTTCTTAGGGTTCAAGCTGATACCATATTCTAAGGCCTTAATAAATACCTTCTCCAGATGTTGTACATGATCTTCATCCTTCTTTGAGTAAGCAGTGAGGTCATCCTGATACACCACCATGATAGCATTGATCAAATTTGCAAATGCTACATCCATAGTTCTTTGGAAGGTCACTCCTGTATTGGTGAGACCAAATGGAATTCTCAGATAAACATATGTCCCCCAAGGAGTTGTAAAAGTTGTCTTGTATTTCTCGTATTCCTTGACCTTGACCTAGTTATACCCTGGGAACCCATCCATCATAGACAACAACTCGCACCCTTTCACCTTATGCAATATAGCCTCCATATTGGGTAGAGGATAATTATCTTTGAGGGATGCCATGTTTAGATTTCTAAAATCTGCATATAGTCTGATATCTCCATTTTTCTTTCTCACAGGGACCAAGTTTGAGACCCACATTGAATGCCTAATTGGTTTAATGATTCCCATATCTCTAAGCTTTTCCAATTCCTCCTACATCCTAGGCTCTAATGTTGGATTTATGGGTCTTTGCTTTTGCCTAAATGGCTTAGCATATGGCTTCAATGGTATTTCATGCTGAAACAAATCCTCCTTGTATGCTTTTAGATCTTCATAAGACCAGGAAAACACATGTTTATATTTTCTCAGCAACTCTATCAGCATTATTCTAATTGTAGGGCTTATTCTCCTCCCTATGTACACCTTTCTTGGTGTCATCTTAGTCCCCAAGTTAATTTCTTCAATATCTTTCCTTTTGATTGGTGTTTGCTTTAAGAGGGACCGATCATTTCCATCATTCACCCTCTCCAATGCCACTAAGCCTTTAGGAAGATTATTTGTTTTGAGTTGTAAGATCTCCTTCCCAAATATTGTTTGCTTCCCATCCACTTCTTCAACAAAGGCATTGAATTCAATCTTGGGCTTCATATTGATCTATACAATGGAGGAATTTTAAAAGGTCAATATCATCATTAAAGACTTGCCAACTATATATGTTATCAGGCATAGTGGGCCTTGTCTTGAACTCAATTTGTGATACTCTAGCCAATGTAATGTCATCTCTTTTCAGCACCACATTTGCTAGAAAGTCTACCATTATGTTCTTTGACCTATCAATCCACTCAATTGAGAAGGCATCAAACAACTCAATTATGTCCCATACCAAATTCCTGTACTATTTCAGTCTTTTATGTTTTGCTACATACTTTGACTTAATTTGTGGAACAACCAACTCATAATCCCCTAAAACAGCCAGCAACTTAATCTTATGTTTCACAGCTATGTTCGAACCTTTTAATAAAGCTTCATATTCCACCACATTGTTTGTACATTCAAATGTCAATATGAATGAATACTTGAATGTAATACCTTTAGGTGAAACAAACACAATCCTAGCTCCATTACCTTCTTGATTGCATGCTCCATCAAAATACATTTTCCACACCTCATTGCAGTTTTGTGCCACATGCTTCTCAATTGGATCACTATTGGTTAATTCTGGCTGGGCTGATTCTATCATAAAACTTCCAAGATCAACATCACAAAAACAATTGATTTGATCTTGTGGTACATAGTCAACAACCTGGTTCATCCTTGGCTCCCTGTATAACTTCACTTCCTGACCATTTACAGGAATTGTTGCATAAGAGAGATCAAACTGAACATTTCCACCAATTGTTGTTGTTCATTGTCTTGATAGAAGCATCCCAAACTGAGGAGGTGTGTCAATTACTATTATATCAATGTTATAGGCCACCTAAGGATACGTAGCTAGCTTGACTTCAACATCTTTCATTATACCCACCATAGGAACAGGTTGGTTATCCATTGCATAGCACTTGCCTCCATTTGTATCCATCCACATGCCAAGTTGTTTCATAACTCCTACTGGCATAATATTTATGGTAGCCCCAGAGTCTATCATGCAATTCCTCAGCAATTTGTTGTTTATGAGTAAGGTATTGAAAAAAGGATCAACCTATGGGGGACTTAATAATGCATTACTAAGGCACACTTCTAGAATATTCACCTTCTCTTGCTTATTAATATTTTTAGTGGCCATCTTGTTTTCAGAATTCACATGTTTCTCATTCCCATTCATTATTAATTGGACAACACTATCTCTATATTCCTTAATTTTCATCATCTCAAGTAGTGGAACAAACATCTTTACCTAAGAAAAAGCTTGAGTGAAGTCAAAAGAAGAACCCTCCACTTTAACCACTTTCTTTTGCTCTGACGTTTCTCCTTTGTTTTCTTCTTTTTCTCTTTTACTTGGCTGATCAAGATTTTGTATTTCTTTGTGTAATTCCTTCACTTCCTCCTTTTGGATAGGCTTCTGTTCATCTTTATCATGTTGTTTATTTTCAGCCCTTTTCATAGTTCCCAGTGTCATCTTTTTCTCTTTCATAAAGATTCCCCTAGGGACACCTTCCTTCTCATTTATTGTCCTATTTCTCAACCAATACTTACTCTTTGCCTCTTCAACTACAACAATAGTTAATCTCTCTATCTCCTCTTCAATAAGTTTCCTCATACTGCATTGAGTAGGTACTTCAACAAAATTTGGCTCTGTATAATCTTCTTCAGAGTTAGAAAGGATGTGCTGCTCAACCATGTGGACATTGTATTTCTTATTTGAAACATCATACTCATAACCTTCATCCTCTGAAGATGAGTACCTCTCCTCCACATGGTGAAAAGTGTTTGAAGTCAAATACACTGTGTGATCTTCTCCACTGTTTCCCATCAACATTCCTTCCTCTTGCATTCTTTGGGCTACAACAGAATAATCTGGGGAATGTGGCTTATCACAAACTTCACAAAAATATTTTTTATTCACCATATAGGTTCTCTTCTTCCTCAATGGATTAGGAGTTTCTTTGTTTCTAGGCCTATCTATTATAGGTTTTCCATCTTTCTAGTTCATGTTATAAGGCATGTCATGTAACCTCA
>VDFB02353493.1:338574855-338603023 GCA_007258455.2 Sequoia sempervirens
GGCATAACATTCTAGCAATACGTTCCCCAAGGACAAGTGAAAGTCGTCTTAGGTTGGTCTTTAGTTACAATTATGATCTGGTTATATCCTAAAAATCCATTCTTAAGGGACAACATCTCATATCCTGTTGTCATGTCAACTATCATGTCTATGTTAGGCAAAGGAAAATCATCCTTAGGACAAGCTTTGTTGATATCTATAAAATCAATGCAGATGTGGATGCCCCCAATTGGTTTAGTGATTGGTAAAAGATTGGAAATCCAATCTGTATAGTCGATAGATCTGATGAAACCAACGTCTAAGAGTTTCTTGAGTCCTGCCTTGACTAACGAAGCAATCTGTGGGTGCATTTTTCTCAATTTTTGTTTCACTAGTTTGGAACCTAGTTGTAAGGGAAAATGATGCAGAACAAGTTCAGGATCCAACCCCGGCATGTCAGCATATGACCACGAAAAAATTATCTATCTCTATGCAAAGAAGTTATGGAACTCCGGCTGCTCTTCTGTTGTCAATGACGCTACAAAATAAACCAATTGAGGATTCTCTTTGGTACCTATGTTGACTTCTACTGATTCTTCAATGAGCATGGGTGACTTTTCCTATGCAATGAGGAGAATGTTCAAACCTCCATCCTTAGGTGCCTCAGAGGGGTTTTCACCTTCGAATGTGTCCTTTCTTTTTACTTTTCCATTGTCTAAAGGTGCCTTTTGGTTTTCACCTAGAGACTCATCCTTTTTATCCTGCCTATTCTTTTTCTCCATTTTGTGACTAGAGGGTTGAACAAATTCCCCAAAATATGCTTTGTTGTCTAAGTCAATAGTAAAACCATCCTTGTGATCACCATTTGGTATGCCTTCTCGTAATTCCAAGAACTCAACAATTGCTTCGTCATTTTCAAAAATGTCTAAGATGGGTGTGTCTTGTTGGTCCCAATCAATGAGTTGGGGATAGACTAAGGGCATGTCATCGTCGAAGTTATCAAAGTTTAATGGGGTCAAGGTAAACATTGAATTATTCATGTGTTTACAAAAGTCTTGTACCAGGTCCTTTTTGCTCTTAGATTTGAGTCTAGGTGGATGGATAGGTGGGCCTAATGCCAAGGTTTGACTATTGGAAATAGGTGGCTCAGGTTGCCAAGAGGTAGGATCAAGTGATTCCCAATAGTAGTGTTTAAAACATTCCTCTTTTGTCATTTTCTTTGGTGGAAAGGAATTCAAGGGATTTGGTAAGGAACTTAACATCAAGTCAAGTTCTCCAAATAACTTGTCAAGGTCCATGGAAGAAGTAGACGATAGGGAATCCCACTCATAATTGTTAGAGTTAGGGGAGTCACAATGATATTGGTCCACTGGTTTATGAGATGTCTTAATATCTTTTGAAGCACTTACTTCCTCAAGTAAGGGTAATGGGGTATTAGGAATGCCAATCTGAATCGGTTGAAACCCTAGCCCTACTCCTTTTGGCCACTGAGCAAAAAATATTGGTTCAATCCTCCCATCTTGGTTTAAGCCTAAACCACTCTATCCATCATATCCTTTGCTTTGCATGATATTGAAACCCTTTCCATATAGATTTGTAGGAATATGAGCAAGAGGGGTTCCTCATCATCTTCCCTATATAGCCAGGAAGTGACATCTTCTGTATCGATACCCTCTTTGCTTAATTCACCCCATTTAGTAAAAGTTGTTGTGGGAGGAATGTGTATAGTGACCATAGATTGTCTCCTATCCGATGTAGGTAAACCGTAAGACTTAGGAGGAATCAAATGACTAACACAATAAGAAGTTTTCATGTAATACTCTCCACAACCCTTATCTTGGATCTCAATGCTAGGAGTGGTAGGAACTGAGGGTGAAATAGATGTTCGAGTGAGTGTGGCTGGATCAACATAGGAGGATGAATTGGATGATGAGGCCTCTTGGTTTATTGACACTTGGCATTGGGGGATCTCCTTTAGATTGGTACAATACTGAAAGGAATCTGGATCACCATCTATAGTTATTTCTGTGCCATTTTAAGGGAATTTAAGAAACTGATGATATGTGGAAGGGACCACCTTCATGGCATGAATCCATGGTCTACCTAGTAGAAGGTTATAAGGAAGGGTGAGATCCAAGACCTAGAACTTTTTCTCCATTATTGCTGGACCAATTCTAATAGGAAGTGTTACCACTCCTTTTGATTTTCTTTCCTCATCATCATAAGCTTTTATGACAATACTTTTGGTCATGTCTACGCATGCTTCTGAAATACCTAAAGCCTTAATTAGTTTTAAAGTGCACAGATTTAACCTTGCTCCTCCATCTACCAAAACTCATCTAACTTTGGTGTCAGCAACAAGAACTTCCATATGTAAAGGGTCATTGTGGTTCATTTTTTCAGTTGCATAGTCTTGTTCAGAAAATGTGGCATGATGATTATTGGTCAAGTAGCCCACCATTTCATAGAAATGGTTGACATCAAGATCATTAGGGACTATGGTTTTCTATAAATCCTTATCAAGAATAGATCGATGCTCAAGGGAATAGTTCCAAGATTGAGATTTGGGCTGGGGTCTTCTCCAATTGGTCAAGAAGGTTATATTGTAACTTGGAAGGTTGGGGTGTTTGCTGTGATGGAGGGCCTTGGATAGTGAACTTAGTATGATGAGTATTGACTGCACACTCATGATTAGTATTGATAATAATGGTATTGATATTCTCATCAGTGTCGTAAAGGCAGTGAATGATTTTTCCACTATTATAATTGTGCTTGACATTGGCATAGTTGGCTAACATATTGGTCTTAGTACTCGAACTGGGGACAGTTCCTTTCCCATGGTCATGTACTGGGTTAGAAAATACTTGATGATTAGTGTTTGATGACTTTTTTTTTTGTCCACTAACTTCAATAATTCTCCTTTCGACAAGATCTTGTATGATATTCTTCAGTTGTTGACAATTTTTTAGGTTATGTCCCTTAGATCTATGATAATCATAAAAGGCATTGTCATCCCACCAAGCTGGTTTAAATTGTCTTGGATCGTATTGTCATGGTTCCTGCAACTGTATAAGATTATGTTGTAACAGTTGTTTGAACACCGACTCAATGGGTTCCCCTAAGGGAGTAAACTCACATTTTTGAAATCTTCTTTGTTGTGGACGTTGAGTATTTTGGACCACATTAGGAGGTTGACTAACAACATTAAGCATGTTGGAAAAATTATGAGGTCCTTGTAATGTGAGGAGGGGTCCTACTTGTAGCGTTTTAGCATCAACCACCCCATCATTGGTGACATTTTTGTTGTGAGACCAAAATCTGTTTCTGTCAGTAGGGGTGTTTTGTACGATCAGGTTTCTATTGGATGTTGATGTCTTGAGTTCGCACTTTTCAATGAGATCCTTCTCTATTATAACCCCTTTTTCCACTAGTTCCGAAAAAGATGTACAACAATGTACCCTTAAGTTACTCCTAATTTTTGCATGAAGGTTTTCTTGAAACATTGTAACTTTTTATTTTTCGGGTATCTCGACAAGACACCTACTAGCTATAGTTCTCCATCTCTGGAAGAAAGCAATGAATGTTTCCCCTTCGTCTTGCATTGTGTGACACAAGGTTCCTATATTTATCTCGTGGTTTATGTTGAAGGAGAATTGCTCCACAAATTTCTCAACCAATTCACCCCAAGATCTAATGCTAGAATCTAGACCTAAAAACCATTCTATTGCAATTCCTACAAGACTTCTTGGAAATAGCCTCATAAGATATGTGGGGTCATAAGCGACATCTACGCATATGGTAGAAAATTCACTTATATGTTCTATTGGATTTCGTTTGTCATTGTACTTAGGGAGATTCGGTATGACATATCCATGAGGAAAAGGGGTCATGTACAATGATCTATCAAAGGGGAATGGGTATATGTTCTTTGTTGAAAATGATTTCTTAGTTGAGACCGACATGTTATCCATTTGTGTTTGTAATGCATGCATTTGTGTTTGTAAGACGTCAACTTGGGTCAAAGATGTGCTAGGGGGATTATGCATATCTGTGTATGTGTTCTGAAATCCAAAGTCTCATGATGGGTTTCAATTGAACATTGGCATCTGAGGTGGATTTGGATTTGGAATGTTGGTAAATGTGTTCTGGTTTGGAATCTGCATAAATTGGTGTTGACTTGGGATCTGTGTAAATAGATTCTGAGTACCACTTTGGGAAAAGGTGTTCTGATTGGGAATCTGTGAAAATGATTGGTGTCTTGGAATTTGTGCAAATGGATTATGACCATCGATCTGAGAGAATGGATTCTGATTCAGAATCTGTGTGAATGGATTTTGAGTACTAGTTTGGGAGAATGGATTATGATTTCCATATGGGAAGGAGGGAATGCCCCCTGTTTGTGTAATCCATGGTATAGTACTAGTGACTGGAGCACTAGGTATGGCCATTAACTATGCTATGGTGCTCGTGATACTAGCGTTAGGTATGACCATTGACTGTGAACTTGTGACACCGACATAAGGTGTAGAGGCTAAGATTTTAGGCCTTTTAATCCCACCAAGAGGACCGAAGGGAGTGGATGATGAAGCCCCTATAGTGAAATTAAATCCTGATGTCATGCTAGATGTACCAAATGGGGACATATGGACTGTCATACTCTGTGTAGGTGTGCTAGATGGCATATTTGTGCTGACCTGAGGTATAATAGTACTAGCAGTCGTGGTATTTGTCACTTGTGTAGGTTGAGTTTGTAAGGTGCTAATATCAAATCCTATAGGTAAGGTAGCACCTTCAACTACAAATTTGGCTAAGTATCATTGTCGATCATTTGCTAGGTACTCATCTATGAAAGAGGAAAACTCAAGGTCCTATGCGGTAGCCTCTATGTCCTCTACTGCAATATGTCCTTGAGTGTTTCTAGTGGTGAATTTGTCTAATAGAGTCTTATGAGGTCTTGAAGAAAATGGATTGATGAATTCATTTGGATTTGACATGTTTTCTCTCTCTCTTCTCTTAGACCTAGTTTCAACCATGTAAGAAAAGCTCAATATGTGGGAAATGCAAAACTATATCTATGAACAATATGACCCTAGTCTATGTTCTTGGAATTTTTTGAATGCAAAATAAGGAATGTTCTAGGATGACACTAGCCTAAAATCTAAAGATGCAAGGCCTAAGCAAGGTTCTAAAATAATCAATTCTATAAACCTTAAGACGAAGGGACCAACTACCTAAAGTCTAACCAAGGCGTCAATTTAGTTTAAGTCAAGGAACCAATGTAGGATGAGGATCAAAGACAAGTTGAGTTTCCTAACTAGACTGATGAGCTAGGAGGGCTCTCTATAGGATAAAGGATAAATTTATTAAACTAGGTTCAATGACAGATTTCGTTGACACTGACTTTTCTAGAGTGTAGATGGTGAACTAGTCCTAAAGTTTGTAAAAGTGACCTTTCTAGAAGTTTAATGCAAGGTAATATGTATTCTAAGATGAAACTAAACTCTGAATTAAGACAACTATGGTAATAACCGAATGAACCTAAAGGATGCAAAATTGAGCAAATCGTTTCAGGTTTCTAGTCAAGGACTTTTTGTGTAAAGACAACTGAAACTGGTATAATTGTGTTGATTGGACAGTGACTGTGAATTCTAGTTTTTTGATAATCAGACAAATGTGTTGCAGGATTTCATAGATGCAGTTCAAGTTAATAGTTGCAGTTTTCTAGTGATCAATTGTGTTTCTCTAGTAAATTTCAATGTGTGACTCTGACAGATGTGGTTAATCTTCTAATAGATGCGACTCGTAGTGACAGTTAAGACTCAGAATATAATGCATGCAGTTTTTGCAAAGCAATTGTGAGCTAAACTGGTAGATGCGACTCTATGCTAGACAGATGCGATTGATACTGACAAATGTGACTCAAAGCTAAACATATGTGACTCGTAATAATAGATCTGACTCAAAGTTCAACAGATGTGACTCATAATAATGGATGCAACTCTAAAAAACAATTGCGACCTTCTGGTGAATAGTTGAGACTCTGTGTATTTTTAGTGATGAGATTTAAACTAACTCCATTTTCTATGATCAAATTCTGGCAATCAAAGACAATCATAAGACAAAGTGTTTTCAGTTTTGATTTTGGACTCAAAGAATGTTTAATTTGATAACAGACAAGTACATCCTAATAGGCCAAAGGTGTAGGGTTTATATACTTGGAATAGCCCACCAAAAATACCCTGGATTGGTGATAAACACCTTTCCTTCTCGAGAGCAGATAGCTTAGAAATTTGGTGGCATTGGCTCCCCTCCATGGCTCATTAACGTCTTTCAAGCACACCAATTTCAAATTATTTGGGTAATAACCTCCCAAGAACTACTATCTCTACTCAAGGGGATTAGTAGTGAGTCTCTTCGGGCATGATACTATACCCTGCACTATACCAAGCAACAACCACAAATAGGCTGGTCTCTAAAACAAAAGGTATTTAGTACAGGCATTCCATTCATGGGGCATGATCCATATGGTGAGAGTCCCCTTTTGAATCCATCTCATCAGAACCATACTCATGATTCTTGGGTTTTCCCCAAGAACCCACTTTTATATACCGACTAGAAGTCCCTTAGGTTCAAGGTGCTACCGGTCTGAGCCATCTTGGGGTGAGTACTTTTTACCACCAAAATAGGCCCAAGTTCTAGAGTTGGTAACCATTTCTCTTACACCCAGGATCGCATGGATGCACAAGAGGAGAGGATACTTCAATGTACCAAGTCGTGAGGGTAACCAAACTTGTGCTTTCACACCAAACATAGTAGACACTTGTTAGTTTTAAACCAAATGAAAGATTTGCTATGCTACCAAACAATCTATTTCAAAAATTAACTTGGGTCTTCAACAAGCGTCCTACAGAAAAACTCATTAGTAGTTTTCAATATCATCTTCGTCAATCGTCCTACAAAAACTTGTTAACTCCAAAAGGCCACATGTTGAAAATCAGATATTAGTAACACACAAATTAATTGAAAATTTTAGATTTTTGAAAATAGAAATAAAGGTTACCAGTCAATTGCGTCATTGTGTTACCAGTCAGATGCATTGATATTCTCTTCAATTGAGTCTCAGTATTCACTAGTCAATTACAATTCAGGATTATTCAGATGCATCATGATTTTTCAGATGCAGCGTTTCGGGTGTCAGATGTGGTTCAGGAAGTCAATTGCATCGCTTTGTCAAACTGATGCATCGTTCTGTACAAAAAACCTGCAAAAATCAAAATAAAAGTCTACGAATATGTAATAGATGGTGTCTTCACGTCGGGTTCACCAAATGTAACACCAAGAAAGTGCACAAGAACATATTAGAGAAAACATGCAATGCTAAATCTAAAATGCAAATCTAATGTTAAGAAGCAAAGAACAAAGGAAAGTAAAACATAAAAAAACTGAAACAAACTCACCAATTTCAAATGTACTTCCATGATTCATCTCGATTGCCCTTCTCCATTTTGCTTGTGTAGTATAATTGCCCTCAGATTTCTCATAAGTTTGTGCAAGTATAGCCTAAGATAGTGATTAGCAAAACATCGAAGATTCAAGACAAGTGCTCGCAAGATTCAAAAAGAGATTTTGATTTTGAGAGAGATTGGAATGAAGAATGACAGATCAATTTATAGAAAATTGATCATTCGAATGATAGGCCAAGATTGAAAGATCAACAGACGGTTGAGATCAATTGATTAGACATGCATTCTGATAACTATCAGAGGTGACATGAGTGATACAAATTAGAAATAGGATTAAAGATTAAATAAATGATTTAATCTTGAAGTTTGGTATTCGAAAATAGAAGAATTATCTTTGCATGACAAAGATAAAGATTGATTAAAGCAACTCTTGTTCGAATGCACACACAAGGTTTAATTAATTAAATAAGAATATTTAATTAATACGCATGTACACGCAAATGAGTTAGAACTGGATGATTGAATGATTTGATAAAGAGATTACTCGAGAACACCACTTAGACATCAAATCAAGAGTTAACTGAGTGATTAAAATAGATGTCAAGTCGAGTCAAAGTGAATACTTAGATAACTCACACAATTATCTAAATATAGAGGAATGTGTTAAAATAGAATTCATGAATTAAATAATTCATTTAATTCAAGATTTGATATTTGAAGAATAATTAAATAAATAAGATTTATTTAATTAAATGATGAAGTATGATAAAGAGTAAATTAAATAAGAATTTATTTAATTTGACAAGAAGGATAAGGTTAATTAGTAACATAATTAAATAAAAGTGTTTATTTAATTAATCAGATAGAGTAAAGAAAAGTGTGAATTAATTAAATAATTAAAATTATTTAATTAATAGAAGAATTAACAGAAGATGAATTAATTAAATAATTGAAATTATTTAATCATGACAATGAAGAATACGAATTATGATGAATATTGAAGTCGCAGGCTTAAACCAAATTTTGGTGTGTACACTTCCTCATTCACTTCTAGCTCATCGACTCATCCTTCCCAAATTTCCTTCCAACTCCTCGCTTCCCAAGGTTAGGGCACTAATCCTACCCCTACCTTCCAAGTCCAAGGCGCAGTCCAAAAAAATATTTCCCTTGCACAGCCTCAAGTTCTTATTCAAATAGAAAGTACAACCTCTGCCTCCTCTCATGGCTTGGTTGGGAAAAAAATCCCTCTCTGCTATATTTTAATGACTACTATGATATTGCAAAGAATTCAAAGACTTTTTGCACTAAGGTTCATCCATGAGATCCTCAAAGGATAGTTGAAAAACACATCAAGATATTCCAAATAGCGCCAAAGGGTATGCAAATTGATCATGAAGATGTGGCTTTCGGGCTCTTCCCTTATTCACTAGGGGAAGAGGCCTTGTATTATTACATGAACTTGCTAATGGGATCCATCACCACTTGGGACCTCTTGAAGAATGCCTTCTTGCAGAAATAAAAGATTCCAATCAACCCTTTCAAACTCTATCAGTTGTTCATATCTTTATGTAGGGAGATTAAGGAGCCCATCAACTCCTTCAATGATCAATTTCATCGAGCCTACATGAGACTGCAAGCTCCATATGTGCTCAATGATGTTGTTTCCCTACCAGTATACTACGTAGCCCTTGACAATTTCACAACTGCATTAGTGAAGAGAATGTGACCAACTCCTATCAAATTAGTAGATGCCTATGCCAAGGCAGTTATAGCCAGCACCGACTTGGGACAAAGCATTTTTGGTCCCCTTCCTTCCTTTGGATAGGTTGATCATGTTATTCAAATTCAAGGACTCACCCAAGCGCTACAACATCAGATGCCCCTCGTGAATCAAGTGCCACAGCTTCCCATATTCCCTCATATGAGATAGTCGTTGAACCAAGTGCCTCATGTGCCTCATTACTTGTAGCCTCAACAATAGGATGCCTACTTGTAACAACCTAAAATACCTTCATACCTCCAAGGACTTGAATTTCCACAAGAAAAAAAATTTCAACCCACCGTGCAGCTATTTTTCCTTCAAAACCAAGCATCGTAGCCAAGCAGTATAGAGAAAGATTGAGTGGATGAGTTGATAGAGATGATTAGAAAATTTTCCACTAAAATGACACACTTGAGGAATCATAATAGTTATTTGTAGGCCTCCCAACCCAACATCCAAGAAAACCTTAATCAAGAGAATAGAGTCAATCATGAAGCTGTGCCTCATCTAGGAAAATTTATGAAAGACGGCAAAATGCAAATCAAAACTTTGAAAGGAGACATTCTCAAAGGTAGAATCAAATATGGAATACAAAGACAAATAATGAAGGTTTTCCCACCCCTATTAATCTACTGGCTAATACAGATAAAAAGACAAGTGGGATATACTTATCCAAAGCTTCCCTATCTGGATGGTGCCAGATCCATAAGACAAATAGGCATTCTAAGTTGGACTACCCTGATTTCTAGATGGTTATGGTGATCTTTCAAGTGGAAGTCCAGAACGTCGTTGATAGTGCAGGCTACTAAGACATAGTCCCATGGGAACCGTACTACTCCTTAGTGCTCGTGGTCAATAAAGCTCCATTTCCATGAAGTGAGAGCAATGAACTTGAGAATGAGGATGCCTCCTCAAAGAATGAAGAATTAAAAGAGGTAATTAATGAGGAAACCTTATCCCAACTCTTTACTTTGGTAGATAATAGTCCAATAGATGAGGAAGAGTCTTATGAAGATGAGGTTCAAATGTTTCATCAAAGATAAGCCCCATATAACTTAAGGAATAAACAAGTAGAGGGGCCTTTCATTACTTCCACTCCACCTAATCCGAATGCTAGCAATAACCTGGGTTACCCCTGTGTTTCCACCCAATATTTCAACAAGAACAAATAACTGAATCAAGGACAAAACTAGTCGCCTAGCTCTTCCTTAGGTAGAGCCTTTGAGGTTGAAATTGAGCAAATGGGTGAGTATGTTGCTAAAGAATTCAAGAAGGTCAAAGTTAGCCTGTCCACTTTTGAGTTACTTAAGGTCCTTGTAGTTAGGCACACCTTCTTTAGGGTGATTAATGAGACCCCTTCCTCCAAGGAAACACAAGAAACACTAGCCAAGAGAGTCTCTTTCGAAGAGCCTCCACATGAGCTTGTAATTCAAGAAATCATAGGTAAGAAGAAAGACATCCCTTCCAATTAGAAATCTTGAAAATAGCCTGCTAAAGAGAAAAACCAAGTGCAAGCAAAAGAAAAGACTAAAAAGAAGGACAAGAATCAAGTAGCCCAAGAAAATATGCCTATGGGTTTGTTCAAAGGAAATTGGAAATGCCACCCTTCCTCATGTTAATTAGAATATTTGGGAAGAACTTACACAACTGCTTGCTTGATTTAGGAGCATCAGGTAACATCATGCCTCTTGTTGTTTGCAAGGCACTGGGAATAGTCCTCACTCCTTCCAGAGGAAAGGTGACTCAACGAGAAAAAATTGAAGTGAACATAGTTGTAGAGATCAATCAAATTCCTATGTAGATTGTTGCTAACCCAAGGGTGAGAGAAATGAGTTATTGATATTCAAGTCACTAATATACCAAACACATATGGAATAATATTAGGGCGAGATTTCACTCGGGCATTAAATGGGTATGCTCCAACTGACTTCTCCCACTTATGGTTACCATGGAAGGGGTTGCCATTTCAGATTTGCATTGATTGAGAGCCCTACATGAAGTTCATGATCACAAAATACAACAACACCAATGAAGTGTTGTTTTCTGAAATGGAATTGGGAAATTACTCTCCCATGGCATACTAGGAAGAATCAAACCTAAAAGAAGAAATCGCTAAAGAAGTTTTTTTAGTATGATACAGTCCTCCTGCCAATCTAGCTTATGCACCTTATAGCATAGAAATGCTGGTAGAATCAAATGATGATGATTCTTATGGTGATGGTAATTTGGGGCTCCTAGACAGATTCCAAGATTTTGTGGAAAAACGCATACAAGATCAGCTTAGTCTAGGAGCAAAAAAGGATTTTCAAGTGCTTTTGTTGCCTAACTGGTGCAGAGTGGATAATGATACTCATTCATAATTCAAGTGTTTCTTATGTCAGACAACAATAGAACACATAAAAGGTCAATTCACAATTCAAAAGGAGTTTCCGATGGAGCATCCTAACCTCCACCATGTTGAGTCAGTATCCATTCTAGAAATGACAGATATAGATTGCAACAAAGAAAGAATGAATGCATGATTGGCCCCAAAGTTAAGGAACCCTCCAAGTTTTGGACATTACGCTTCGATAGATCCAAGTCCAAATAAGGAGCCAGAGCCAGATTTGAACTCATCAACCCTATGGGTAAGACTAACTTTGTTGCTCATATGCTTCAATTTATTGTACGAATAATGTAGTAGAGTATGAGGCATTAGTTCATGGTCTCTTAATGGATCTAAAGAATAAGGTCAAAATGTTGCATGTCTTTGGTGATTTAGAGCTTGTAGTGAAACAAGTCAGAAAATTATATTCATCCCATGACAAAAGACTAGAAAACTATAGACATAGAGTTTGGGACTTCTTGGAAAGCCTAGATACATTCAATATTTAGCTTATTCCTCAATCCTAAAATCACACTACTAATGCTTTGGCTCAAGCAGCCAACACCCTTCAACCATTTTCACTGTCAAGTCTCAAGAGGTTCACCATTGAGCTAACTTCTACCCTGTCCATGCCAGGAAATGTTACTCATTTTCAAGTGCTTAATGATGACACATGTATCTTGGATTTTATCACTAGCTCCGATGTATTTGCAACCTAGATAATTGATGAAGCTAAGCGTGAAGAATTTGAATTAGATATAGTAGGGGTTATCAATCTTAGAATGAACATGATTCCTAGGGGTATGTTACAGCTTGATCAGATATTTGATTTGGATCAGATTAGAGACCAGGATCAATAGGCAAAGAAAGTCTCCATCAACAATCAATGTGACACTCACAACCTCAAAATAGTCGAGGAGGTTAAAAATGTATTTATTGGCAAGGTATGCACACCAGAAGAAAAGAAAGAAATCATTAATGCTTTGTAGAAGTATCATGATGTGGTTGCATGGAGCTATGAATATTTGAAGCCATATGACACCTCCATTATTACGCACACCATTATTCTTAAGCTGAATGTCCAACCATTCTGATAGCGACAACATCCCATAAATGTACTATTGGAGCCAATCATTTACAAGGAAGTACAAAATTTGTTGTTAGCCAGAATCATATTTTGAGTCAGGAACTTTACATGGGTGGCCAATTTGGTCTCGGTTAGAAAAAAGATCAAAGAAATCAAGTTGTGCATGGAATTTTGCAATTTGAACAAAGCTTTAGAAAAAAAAAACTATCCAATTCCTTCATTAAATGAGGTGTTGCAGATCGTCAATGGTTCACAAATGATGTCTTTCTTAGATGGGTATTCTAGATATAATCAAGTAATGGTGTAGTGTGAAGATAGGCAGAAAACAACATTCACCACTAAGTAGGGAACCTTCACCTACAGAAGAATGCCATTCAAACTCATCAACTCCAGCGCCACTTTCTAGTGGGGAATTGACATAGCCTTAAAGGATCTAATTAGAAAATGCATCATCATCCACATGGATGATCTTACAGTGTTCTAAAAGAAATGAGGTGATCATGTTTCTGATATATGTAAATTTTTTCAAAGGTGCAGAGAATTTGGGATTTCACTTAATCGGAAGAAGTGCATCTTCAGTGTCATAGAAAGCAAGTTGTTTGGCTGCATAATTTTAGAAAGAGGAATCTCTATAGACCCCAAGCGTATTCCGTCCCTCTTGAAGATCTAGCTACCATGCAACAAGAAATAATTGAAATCTTTCTTCAGAAAGATAAATTTCATTAGAAAATTCATTACAGGTTTCACTGAAATAGTCAAGCCACTGAATGCCATGCTCAAACAAGATGCCAAATTTGAGTGGAGTCCAAAGGTGAAGTAGTCCTTTGATAAAATTAAGAAAGAAATTATTGATGCACCTGTGCTAGTTAGCCTAGATTATTAGAAGCCCTTATATATTTACTCATATGATTCAAACCATTTGTGTGCGAACATCTTCACTTAGAAAGATGATGAAGGGAATGAGAACCCAATTGCTTTCATGAGTGCTCCCTTGATGGATGTTGAATTAAGGTATCACAATGTAGAAAAGTAGGTGTATGCTCTTGTCAAAGGAGTTAAGAAGTTTATAAATTACATCCTATGGAACAAGGTGTTTGCCATCGTACCTGATCCAGCAGTTAAGATGTTAATGTAAAATGAGTTAGGGGAAAGGAGAGCAAAGTGGGTCACCCTACTGCAATAATATGACATGGAGATTCAACCAATGAAGTTAGTAAGAGGGTAGGCTCTCACCCGAACAATAGCTAAAGTAGGACCCGAGCTTACTATTCAATAATATCAACTCAAGGACATCTCCCCCAAAGAATGGTATGATGAAATTGTCTACTACTTGCTGAACAAAAAGTGTCCACCTCATCTACAAGGAGTCTAAAAGTGTTCCCTCAAATTGAAAAGTAGCAGCTATATGTTGCAAGGATTGATTTTATACAAGAGGAATCATGAAGGGGTCTACCTCAGGTGCCTCAAGAAAGAAGCAATGTGTGTGTTGAAGGAATTTCATGATAAATTTGGCACTAGTCATGGATCTGGTCCTTCTACCACTCATCAGATCCTACGAGCGAGATATTATTGGCCCATAGTCTTCAAGGGTACACATAGTCATGCTCGTACATGTCATGTTTGTCAGATCACTAGAACCAAAGAAATAAATATTGTTGTCCCTTTGCAACCAATTATGGAGGTAAGACTATTCGTACAATGGGTTCGACTTCATTAGTCTAATAAGCCCACCATCTTCTGTGATTCATAGGTACATTCTAACTGCCTTCGATTATTTTACTAGATGGATAGAAGCTATTGCATGTAGGCAATCTACCATAGAGGTAGTTATTAATTTTCTTAAAAGTTTCATTTTAAATCATTTTGGTTGTCCATATGCTTTCATTTGTGATAATGGCCCCGCTTTCTCCTCACTCAAATTCACTAGTTGGTCCTTTGATTACAACATTTACCTCAAGTTCTCATCCAATTATTACACTCAGGGAAATGGCTTGGATGAATCCACAAACAAAAACTTGATCACTCTCATCAAAAGTCTACTTGATAGGAATCCCAAGGACTGGCACACCCAACTTTGTTTTCCCCTTTAGGAATATCATACACACCGTAAGGCCACCTTAGGTAATTCCCCATTCCACCTTGTTTATGGCTTGGAGCCCATGCTCCCTGTTCACCTCAAGTTTCCAACCCTCCAATTCATCAACGCCTTTTATGAAGAAGGTGATTGAAAAGAAGCCTATTTAGCTGAGCTACTCCACCTAGAGGAAGTATGTGACTGTGCCATTGAAATTTTTTCCAAACATTAGGGCATAGTCAAAAGATGGTTCGATAGACGAGCCAAAGTAAAGGCCTTTAGAATTGTTGATTTGGTCCTATGGGTAAGTGCAAGAAGATGAGTCCACAAAATGTGGAAGTTTTTACCCTAGGAAAAAAATTAAATCGGCTTGCAAAAAATAGGATCCCACTTTTTAGAAAACGGGATCCTGTTTTGATCCCGTTTAGCTTCAGGATCTCGAGCCTAAATTTAAAAAACGAGATCCCGTTTTCAGAAAATTTTGTTTTTGGAAAATTTTCAAAAGGATATCCTGTTTTGAAAAATTTTCATTTTTGGAAACTTTCTGAAAATGGAAATTTCCATTTTGAAAACTTTCCAAAATGGAAACTTTCCAAACGGGATCCCGCTTTGAAAATTTTTCATTTTTGGAAACTTCCAATTTTGAAAAAATTCCATTTTCAGAAAGTTTTCAAAATGAGATCATGTTTTGAAAACTTTCTGAAAATGGAAATTTCCATTTTTTGACCGTTTTACAAAATGGGATCCCATTTCATAGAACCATAAATTTTTTTTTTTTATGAAACGGATCCCGTTTTTTAAATTATGAATTAGGGTTTTGGCTTGTTTTTTGGTTTGGGAAATGGCTTGGGGACCCAAACCTAAGCTTTGGACCTGGTTTGACCTGCAACTTGAAGGTCCTGTTAATGTCACAGGAAAATAATGACTTTGGACATATGTTTGAAGACCTATTTTGCAAATTTTTTTATGAAATTAAAAACCCATTATAGATGAGACAAAGGCAAATTCCAAATATGTAATTTTTTAATAATTTAAATATTTTTCTATTTTTCAATTAATTTCTAATGAAACTAGTCCATAAACTTGAATTATCGTTTTTAGTATTTTAATAATTTTGATCAACATAACATTTTGACTAACGGATTGCACAAGAACAAACCATAATTCTTTTAGTTTTAGAAAAAAAAATGAAAAAAATGATAAGTTTAGGTCATCTTATGCATGTCCTACACAACGATTTTCAAAATGACAAATATGCCTAATAAAAATTTAATAAAAAATATTCAATAAAAAATTATTAAAAATATCAAAAACAAGCTTATGAGTCACAAATCTTTTCCCAAAAGGATTTTGAAAAATATGATAATTTAGGTCAAAATATGGATGTCGTACACGTTCATGGTATGGTATAAAAAAGTGACTTTTAAATAGTGGTTTTTAGAAACACCTATTGAAACTCAATTTTTACAATTTGGGTATTGAAATAAATTACATATTTGGAAACTAGACTCTGAGTACTACATTTTATGATTAGTGACTTTTTTGAAGATTCCATCTCTAAGTGCTTCAAATTTTAAGGTCAAATGTGTCAAATTCTGAAAAATCAGGGAAAACACTTCCACTTTTTGGCCAAAAAGGAGTCAACTTCTTGCACACACCCCTATGTTGGGACAAGGCCCATGAAAAAAAGGGGGACATGGAAAATTTGACAATCTCTAGCTTGGCCCCTTTCAAATTTCTGAAAATTTAGGAGATAATGGTTTTCACCTCAAGACCTTAATTGGTGAAGACATCTCGTTCCCCATCAATGGGAAACACCTAAAGCATTATTTCCTTGCTTGAGCTCTTTCGAGCCTAGTTTCTGTACATATTTATGTATAGGATAGTTTAGGTTCTCTTGTTTTGTTGTTTTGATACTTTGTTTCACTTTTGTTTTGCTTATTTCTTGGCCGTTTTGTTTTGTTGAGAGTGTTCTCTATCTCTGATGCACTGGTTGTGCTCAATCTGATGAACGGTTCACTTTGTTGTCCACTTTTAGTGTTCTTTGGATAAATATTCACTCCCAACTATTGGTCTTTGATTGCTGCTATGGGATGGTGTTCTTATTTGAACTTTAACTTGACCTATAACATGACCCTTAGTTGAATCTTATCACATTTCATCTTAGATCTTGCACAAAACATGCACTAATTATTTCTAAAGAGTTGTGCAGTGGTTGTTATGACGACCTAGCAAGTGAAAAGATCAAGTTTTCTCCAGTGACCACTGTGGTTCCAAACCCATTGTAAGCTTCGATGCTTACATGGTTGAGTAAAATAAATAGTATTAAAAAGAGATATCAAAAGGAAAGAAAGTAAGGAAATGTTAAAATCAAGCAACCGTGTGGGTGTATGGAAAACTCTACTAGGGCTATGGACACCTAGCTAGTAGTAGAGAAATGTTCATGGGGTCACAACAATAATTCTATCAAGGCTATGGATGCTTGATTGGTAGCAGGGAAATTTCCAGGTTACCTTTGGAGTTAGATGATTCATAGATTGCTTGGTTTGATTAATGGTCATTTTTCATAGTCTCTAAAGAAAGGGGATGAATTCACTATATGCACACACTTTTGAGACACTTTTGTGATTCGATTTAGTTAAGGATCTTGTTCTCCTTTGTGTCCCCTAGTTCACTTTTGGAAACTAGCCCTTGGTCTATGAAACTAGAGATTCTAAGTTCTAAATGAGCATTTATCATTAGAACGCTCAATAGAATTCCCTAGCAAAGTTGCCACTTGTTATGCCTATAGCACACACCCCCCATTTAGAATTGGGACCCTCTCTTCTCTCTTTGTCTGATCACTTTTTCCTTCACCTCATTTTGTGTGTCCCCTATTTTTAGTCCTTAGTGGTCAAGGAGTCTTAGAAGAACCACCTTAAGTTGACCAAGTTTCACCACTTCCAAAATTTGCAAGTCTTTGGCCTCTGTGGATTTCCCTTGGTAGTTTTCCTTTGAACTTTGAAGCTACTGTCCTCTGAGTCATGTGGGTCCACCATTGCTGGCCGATTTGTGTGGAATTCTATCAGCTCTTCACCATTCCAAATGGCCAATTCAAGACATCCTCCACCTCATGGGATCCATAGATTCGTTCGCAATTTCTGTCAATGAGTTGTTTGGTGCCCAACTTCTAGGTGTTGTCCACTTTACAGACCTCGCCGTTCCCACTACTACCTTTTCAAAATACTCATTCACCAAACTCAACTACCATCATACTTGCATTAATGGTGATCATTAAATGTTGAAAATTCTATAAATATACATCTTCAACATATCTTTTTCACCTACACACTTTTAGAAGACTTGTCAGAGCTTGCTGTCGTCGCTGCCCCCGTGCCCATGAAGTCTTGTCACTACTCGTGCATCATTAGCATCAAATTATTCATCAGATTTATGTGGGTCTAGTAGGTGGAAACTCCACCATGCCTAGTGTTTTGGTTTTTCCTTCATTCTTTCAAATTTTTCAAAATCTCAAAAGGGAAAACTTAAAAACTAGCTAAAATACATTAGGCCAGATAAAACCCATGTTTTGAAAATTAGAAAATCCCTCGAAATAGACAATAAACTTCATGTGGAACCTTCACCTCTCATGGTCATTCTTCAACTAGGGTTGACATACCCTATGGGTTCACATCGTGCTAGTCACCGATGCCTTGTTCCTCAAACAATAAACCTTGAAGCGACTGGCCTTTGCCTCCTTCGAGCTCACATATGCAAGAAGATGCTCACCCTTGGCTGCAATGCAAACTCAAATAAAAACATATGAGTTGAACTAAGATCTTCCATCCCTATTAGGTCCACATGTGTGGGCTTCCACACCCAATAAACCCTTCTATTATGCCATTTAAAATGGTCAACCTATCCTGGCCACCTGCGTTGCGGCCCTGTGCAATCCATGTCCACTAATTAAACTTAAGTCCATCCAATGCCGACCTTCACCATCCTTTCGGTATCACTCACCTGGCTGTTTTGAAATGGAAAAATCTTAGGGTCGTTCTGGTAGTTCAGCCCCACCCTGGACATTTCTGTTTGATCCCCTATACTAAGAAAATGACTAAGTGTTGGCGCTTTGGTGAGTTCCCCATTGCGGACCTTGTAGACCTCTGTCCATAGGTTTTTGCATGAATTTTGCTGTCCTAAATGACCCCGACTGATCATCCTTTCGCCTCATGGAACTCGCACTCATTGCCTTCATCCAGGGTCCAAAACCAAACAATTAATTTTCAAGCACCTTGCGAGCTGACCCATGCTGGTGGCCGCTTGTGGAACTCCATCTCACTCTTGTTATTTCAAACCACCAACGACCTCCACTAGCCCGCATTCAGAACCTAACTTCACGAGAGTCATCCAATCAATGATGAACTAATAAATTTTGACACAGACTCCTCTTATGGCCTTTCTTCAACTAGGGTTGACATACCCTATGGGTTCACATCGTGCTAGTCATTGATGCCCTGTTCCTCAAACAATAAACCTTGAAGCGACCAGCCTTTTCCTCCTTTGAGCTCACATATGCAGGAAGATGCTCACCCTTGGCCATAATGAAAACTCAAATAAAAACATATGAGTTGAACTAAGATCTTCCATCCCTATTAGGTCCACATGTGTGGGCTTCCACACCCAAGACACCCTTCTATTATGCCATTCTAAAATGGTCAACCTATCCTAGCCACCTGCATTGCGGGCCCCGCACAATCCATGTACACTAATTAAACTTAAGTGTATCCAATGCTGACCTTTGCCATCCTTTTTCCATCGCCCACCTGGCTATTATGAAATGGAAAATTCTTGGGGTCATGCTAGTAGTTGAGCCCCGCCCTAGCCATTTTCGTCTGATCCCCTATGCTAAGAAAATGACTAAGTGTTGGCGCTTTGGTGAGTTCCCCATTGTGGACCTCTATGCATGGGTTTTCGCATGAATTTTGCTGTCCTGAATGACCCCCATTGACCATCCTTTCACCTCATGGAACTCGCACTCAGTGCCTTCATCCAAGGTCCAAAACCAAACAATTAATTTTCAAGCACCTTGTGAGCTAACCCATGCCGGTGGCTGCCTGCGGAACTCCATCCCACTCTTGCTGCTTCAAACCGCCAATGACATCGACTAGCCTGCTATGTGGAACCTAACTTCATGAGAGTCATCCAATCAATGATGAACCAATAACTTGTGACACAAACTCATCTGGAGCCAACTATGCAGGATGCCTTTGATAAACTTCTATCCTCTTTCTACCATCTCGAATGGTGATCATCCAACGTCCTACCACACCACTCGACCCACACCTAATTGAATTGTATGGACTCCATAGAGAAAAGAGTTTTTTCCTCTGAGACCATGAGTCACACATTGTAGGGCATCACCTTACTAGACCTATTTGCAAACAGAAGAGCTCCAAACAACCAAGAGGCTCCCCGCATCTGCATACCATGAGCCTGCATGAAAAATTTATTGACTTAACACATCCAAAGCCTCAAAATTGATTTAAACCACATGCTAAAATAACCTAATACACTCCATGGGCCCCACCTCATGACAAAATTCCCATGTAGGTGGAACCATGTGGGCTATCATTCCCTAATAGCTATCTGTTTGTCACTCCCTCCAAAATGGCTGCCAGCCCAAGGAAGTTCGCACCTCTAGGCCCACATTTCCATAACTCCCTCAAATTATAGGCTAGAAATAATTTGAAAGAAATGTTGGGATCCTTGAATAATGAATTACTTGATCTAACATCTTTTTCACAGGATTTTGCTAACATTTATTATGTATTACACTTAAATGCACTTACTACTCCCTTGCTTATAGGATATATGGAACTAGCTATGGTACATTTAGAAGCATTTGCAAAAAAGGAAAAAGGAAAGAAGCTAGCTAAAGAACCCAAGAGCAAAGAAGACAAGGACCAAATGAAGTTCAAGTTCCAAGGAGAGGAAATTAAGTCAAAGGTCACTACAAACAAGGACAAGATCTCAGACACCAACTTGGGGCACATTGACATGGATGAATTCAGGGAAAGGGTCAATGCCAACCCTACTATAGAGAATGCCAAGAAAATAAGGAGGGGGTTGGCCAAGGCTACTAGTTTCCCACCTATGCCCATTGCTCCCAAGTTAGTAATGGACTACAGAGAGGCATATCAAGAGAGCACTAAAATAATAGTTGGAAGAGATGGTAACATACTACTTGAATTATCCTCCAAGTCCAATGGAAGGAATTTCCATATACCCACCTTTGATGACATGGAAGAGACATCTATGGAGTATGCTTAAACCATTGGAAATACAACCCCCTCAAGTAAAAAAAGTTGATTAATTAGTACTAGCTACAAGAGAAGAGGGATAATCCAAACAAGATACCCCAAGAGCTCTTTAGGAGTGATTTCTATAAGAATTACCATGACTTAGAGACCTTACTAAGTAGATTTATGGGTCTCCCAACTGCAACATTCTTCCAAGAGTGGATGTTGTATTTTATAGAAGAAATCATCAAGGGAAAGACCCAATTTCATTGGGTGGGCATGATTAGCAACTGCCTAAATGAGCAATTCGTGGAAGTAAAGAAAAATTCACAATTCTATATGGTCTTGTACTTGGTCTATCTATTAGCCAACCAAGCTCAGTATAGAGGATTATTTGTAGCCTTGAGCCAAACTTTAGGGAGGGAACTAAAGGTCTATGATAAGTACCCTCAACTTCAATTCAAAAACTTCAAGAAAGACTACTACAGAGTCAACGATGCCTTCATTGGGCATACTATGAGATTTCTTGGAGGTGAATTCAAGAGGAGAGTCACTCATAGTGCCAATCCTTTCATCTATCAGTTTGGTTTTCTATTCATTTAGCTTCCCAAGTTTACCTACATCTGAACAAAGGGCTTCTCAAAAAGGCCATATAAGCTACATTGGTAACTAAATGACCGGTTGCTACTACTTGAGCTCTCCAGCCAGCTTCAACATGCACATACCCTCCTAAGTAACATGCATAGGCCAAGGATTCAATGTCCTCTTAACTTTGGCCAGGGTATGTATGCAATCCCCACATACCAGTGTGCAAAATATTCTAAGGAGTTGAATGAATACAATTTGTAGCTCCACACTGCTAGGCCACGGATGGATTTGTATGGAAAGTTGAATAAAATGGTCAAAAAAGAATATGCCCACCCACACAATGTTGAGGAATTCTAGGTGAATTGTAGAGATGATAAAGAAGTCCGCAAGAGGTAGTACTTGCACATGATGACATATATTTTTAAGATCATCAACATATTTCTAGTGACAGATCAAATTGTTGAAGATGAGAACATGGTGATTGATCCAAGGTATGATGTCATTGCACACCTGTCACTACTATTAATTGATTAGAATGAGGAAGAGGGCAATGACCTCGACATTCTAATGAAGCCCATAGAATCAAGGAAAAAACAATGGATTGATGGGAAGATCACTCAATTGAAACTTCAAGGAGCTACTTTAACATATGATGAGCTTGAGGATGAACCTGAGAGTGAGACCAACCATGCCTCTACTACTGCCCCATCCGAAGAGACTTCAAAGTCTCCTCCTACTATGCAATCCAAGAAGAGAAAGAAGGTAGTTGAACGCCAACCTAAGAAAAAAGTCTACTCAAGAAAGGAATTAGAGGATGATCCTTCCAAGAAATCAAAGAAATTAGGTGGATTCATAGAGATTCCCACCATACAAAAGGATCCACTC
This sequence comes from Sequoia sempervirens, assembly GCA_007258455.2. NCBI lineage: Eukaryota > Viridiplantae > Streptophyta > Pinopsida > Cupressales > Cupressaceae > Sequoia > Sequoia sempervirens. The sequence continues at coordinate 338,597,337 of VDFB02353493.1, forward strand.
CATGAATTAGAGGAAGAAGAGGATGAACATCCAAAGTCCCCACTTGCTACCTCTACTCTCACTACCACAACCACTACTATTGCTACCACTACTATCACTCCTTCACCTGCTTCTCAGGTGATGCTTATGTATTCTCTTCCTACAATGGACATTTTAGTTCACCTCACTTCCACCTCGTTCATTGTACCCATCTTGGTGGTAGATTCTTTCTCTACCACTACCTCTTTGATCTCTTCTGCCTCTATGTCTCCATCAATGATGATTCCCACCATCTCATTCAAAGAAGCCTTTTCTCAACACATACATAATATACCAATGGATCTATTGGGAGTATTAATGAATCGAACATGCAGGATGCCCTGGCATAGGCTATTGCCAACCTTCCTATTCCTACACCTCCAACCGAACCACCAAAAATGAAAGCAACAATGCAGATCTCCAAGGAGTAGGAGAGATGAGAGAAAGAGATAACCAAGGAAATGGAGGAAGAGGTTGATGATTATCATGAACACCTTGAGTATCAACATTTGGAAATTAATGAGGTGGTGCACAAGGAGGAAGAAACACAATCCTTTGAAGAATAAATTGAAGAGCTCAGGTCAAAGTACATCATTGAAACCTCTGATGAAGAGCTTGAGGAGGAACTTTCCAAACAACTCAGGGATGTTGGTGAAGAAGTTGAGAGGCAACCCTCTAAAGAAAAGAAAGATACAGATGATGAAATGGAGGAAAACATAGAACCTCCAACCAAGGAGCAAGATGAGAACCCTAAACATGATGAATAAATTCCTCCTTCACATGAAGAAGAAGAAAAGGAAGAAGATAAACCACAAGAAGAGGCTAAAGGAAGAAAGATCCTGGAAGTGGAACATCATGAAGAGCATGTGCAACAAGAAGAAGAAGAAGAAGAGAAAACCCTTGAAGGGGAAGATAGCCCCAAAGAACATATAGGCACTGAATCTCTAGAAAAAGAAATAGTATTCATTCGAGATTTAGATGAAGAAGAGGAAGAAAGGACAGAACAAAAGGCTCCAAGTAGCAAGGAAATGGAGATCTAGAATATTCAAGAAGAGAAAGGTGATCATGAATAACCGAAAGGGGGATCCCAAATTCTTGAATAGTTGGAAAAGAAATTGGAAAAGAAGACCCCTACACTTATGGATCTAAAGGCAAGGTTGGAAGCCATTATGGCTCAAGCACAAATTAGCACAAAGAAAGAAAAGATGCCAAGGGTAAGATCCCACTTGACAATGGATGCCTCAGGATCAAGGATAGTATAAATAGCTACCTCAGTGGTGGAAGGAGAAGGGGTTAGCTATAACATTTCCACCATTGACTTGGGAATGACAACAAGAGAAAAAAAATTGATCATCTTCAAGGATTATTTGCCACCATTGTGCACTAAATGAATAAAGACCAATCTACTAAGGAGGAATTAAAAGGACAAATATTAGATTTAACATCCTATATACAACAATGGTCATCCACTGAGGAGCTTACCACCATGACTTAAGGACCATCGCAATTACTATCCAAGGATCATATCAACAAGCTAGAAAGGAGAAAGAACTAGACAAAGACCACTAAGGATTAATTCAATGGGTCATCTACAATAGGCATATGGGTATCGACCACACCACTAGAATGGAAATTAAGTTCCTTGAAGTGTAAAAATAGCTAGAAGGCACAAGAAAATTTTGCACTGACACCCTAGAGCTATATAGGATCACATATCCTAAAATTGAGGCTATCCTCAAAATTCCCTAGAAAGAATGGGAAAAGGATCTTGCACTAGCACAGGATGAATAGTGGCTCATGGAAACATGGAAAATGGGCCTCGATCATAGATGAGAGATCTTGGAATGGGTGTTGCATGAGGTGGAGCTTGATATTGATTGGGCCAAAGAAACCTGGATGACCTATGAGGAGCACTTAAAGCTGATGACAGTTCTCAACATGCCCTCTGTCGAGATAGATCCAAAAAAGATAAGGCCACATTTCCTGAAGAATATGGAGGATGGAGCTTCCAATGTCCTCATGCCAGACTTCATGGATTTTTTTGCTCATGCCTTCACCCAATCAAAGCAAGTAATAAAGAACACTCCCAAATGTGACAAGGATTGGGATGTAATTATCGACCTGTCAAAGAGATTGAACTTTCAAGTGCTCCAATCCAATATAATGGAGTGGAATACGCTTTAGACATTGATCAAAAAGTTCATGGAATACACTACTATGAAGAAGCATGAAGAAAATCCCATGATTGATGATGAATTCCTCACATTCTAGCTACAACAAAGGGAAATCTACTAAAATACAAAATTGCAAGTGTTGTCCACAAAAGACAAAATAGGCTAGAAGACAAAATGTAATTTTATATTATAAGATATTTGGGGGTAGGTGAAACCCTAATTTGTATTGAATCTTGGCCACACAATGAGATTCAATCTTGGCCATTCATTTTTCTTTTTGGACACTATAAATAGGGGGCATCCTCTCATTTTCAAGAGAGAGTTGAACTATTGTAAAGACATGCTGCTAGAATTTTAATAGAAATTCATTGATTTTGGTGGATTCTTGAGTTCCTTTGCATGTTTCATGATTCTTCTCCTCTTAGTGAATTTGACTGGATTAACTTTATTGTTGTATGTATTTAACATGATTTAGTGGTTTAGTTAGTGTTTTTAATTGATGGTGAATGATTCTGTTGTGTTGATACCATTCCTTGTTCATGATTTTTGTTGTTTATTGATGATAAAATATAGTGTAAAGCTAGTCTAAACATTATTTGAATGTTGTACTTAAATTCTATTTTTTGTTCATGCTTTGTGGTGAATGAATGATTGAACATCTGCAGACCTTAGAATATTGCATTAGTTTCATGAGACTGTGAGCTAATCTGGTTAAGTGGGACTTAGTTTAGGAAGATTCTCCACTGTAGCATCCTCCATTTTCGCTGTTCATTAGTACTTTCAGGTCTAGGAACTTCTTCCCTTCCCCGCCCTTTTGAATTTTCTTCTAATAGTAACTTAAGGTAGAGTTCATTGAACATTTTAAAGCCAAATCTCAAGATTAAAGTGAAGTTTGAGACTATTGTCCTGAACTTGTAGCAATAGAGCAACACTTGATAAATTTTATAAACTCCATTCAAAGATCCAATCCCCCCTCCAACTTAACTCATGTAAGGTTTCCCTGCGATTACCAACAAGATCACATTGAACCAACTAAATTATTCCAAGCATGCCATGACCTGACACTCGAGAGACCTTGGGGTAATTTTCTGCATGTTTGTATGAGATTTCCTTTCAAGAGAGGTGATACATGTAAACATTACCTATGTTGAGAAGGTGCAAAAAAACCCATCAACTGGAACTAATAGATTGGAAAATATACTAGCAAACATCAGAAGAATATCCATTTGGAAAGAGTAAAAAGGAATGAATGATTGGTTCAGATGTTGAAGAAGGTCCAGATCTATAAATTCATTTGTCACAACCTCAGATTCAAAATACTATGAAGAGACTTTGCTGGAAAAACTCAGAGGATTTATTGATAAAGATATCCTTGCTTCAAAGGTTTCCCTCTTGTTGAAGAGGTGATGAATCTACTCTACAATTTATCCACATGAAGGGCTACTATTTGTTATTGTGACATGAAAATTCTCTATTCAAAGTTGTAGTAGCTAGAGATGTGAAGGTCCATGGTTCTCTACATATTTCCATTTGCTAAACCTGTCATATTGAATGCAATTACTATTGCATCTAAAGTATTTGTCTAAGTATTCACAAATTTACTACTATGGATGGTTAGAATGAATTTGTATATCCTAGAGATTTATATCTATTTGTGTTATCATATGTTTCAATCCCTAGTTACCACCATATTATCAATTACCCTAGTGATCCTTCATATTGTCATTGTTATGATTATGCACAATTAGTTAAACCCATATTTTCATATATCTATGGATTACAAAAGGGAAATAACTATGCAATTAGAAACCTTAATGCATATTGTCAAGAAGCTTTAGAAGTCCGATAATCCTCAAATAGTTGACATCAAAAAGTGCATGAACCCAAGTGTGAACAAGCCTAGGCTAAGCCAAATATAGAAAGCTATGTTTGAGAGGAAAATTGAAGAGTTGAATACAAGGCATCTGATGGCTATCCAATCTCAGTTAAGAGATAATCATACTAGATCTACTAGCCAAATTGTTTTAGCTTTTCTCAATTCTTTTGATCCATTGTATGACCAATTAGACTTGTCATGGATTAATTACAAGGTTGGAAGTATGCCATCTCGAGTCTATAAGAAGATGCCTAGATTTAATGGATACAATGTGTGTGAAGGAGATGCACATGTTCAATGTTTTTCTAGCTTCATGGAGAAACACTCATTTGGAGATCAAAATATGTGGATAATATTTTTTGACAAATCTCCTAAAGCTAGAGCTTGTGACTGGTACTTAAGTTTTCCTGAGAATTCCTTTCCTTGTTCGAATAAACTAATGGATTCTTATAGAAAATTATTTGCAAAAGAACCTTTTGAACTTGTCACAAGGTTAAAGTATATTTAAAAACAAGATGAAAAGTCAAGCATTTCTTTCAGTCATATATTTTTTGTTGCTCTTTCACTAATCCCTAAAATTTTAGACCTAGTAGGTCTCAAATTGCATTCATATGTATTTTGAAGCTTTTGAGGAGGGATCTAGTGCATTGTTAAAGGATTTTAGAATATTGAGTACAAAAATTTCTTACACATGTTTAGATAGTATGGAAAAAATGAGGAATGAATATGTGCAAAGTCTAATGTCTTCAATTTTGGATAAACATGTTGATGAAATTAGTAGTTGTGTGAATACAAATGATTAGATGTCTTTATTTTTAAATATAGACAAGTGCATAGTTGATAAGGAAGAAGTTAAGAGTGATAAAATGTCTACCATTGATGATCATGACAATGAAAATGTTTGTGTCTATCCTCAAGAGGATGTAATGACCAACTCAATGATGACACCCAATCCAATGTTGAAATGTAGAAAGATGTAGATTGCTATCATAGCAGCCCAAAAGTAAGAAAGAATGAACAAATGGACAGCTTGTCCTCTGTGATGAATTATGACCATGCTTTTGATAGGGTTGTTAGCGATTCAATCTCCTATGATTGGGAAAACCTAGTTTATGATCAACCCATTGGGGTATGTGTAGGATCATGATGGGCCAAAAAGTGGCAATATGATGGGTATGTGGCTAACGACCTTTTTTTTACCCAAAATTGATGAAAGGAAAAAGGTTTTTAAAGGAGATTCTCATCTTTCCACCAATATAAATTATGCTTTACTTTGATTTTAATAAATAATGATTGTTCATTTTCTATTCAAATTACGACTAAAGTCTTGATTGTTAGACTGATTGAAAAACATTTATAGCTTTCAAATGGCATCACATTTTTTGAATCCAAAACATGCATCACATTCTATTCTTCAAATACTATAAGGTTAAAAAAATAAAAATTGAATTTCTTGAAGTTTTGACAAAATTAAGGTGGTCAGACATACAAGTTTTTTAATATTTTTTAAAAGTTGTAATAAAAAAATCATAATTAATTATTTACTTGGAAAACAATTACAAAAAAATATGCATCACATTGGGACATGAGTCCTCTACTTATATCTAAAATATTATAAA